>CAKAOI010052443.1:8408-108850 GCA_916701655.1 Sebastiscus albofasciatus
TACTGCAAAGTAAAATAATATACAAATGCTCATTATTTTGTGGTGCATTGTATTACAAAACAGCAAAAAATAATTGTTGTTTCTGTTAACAATAATTATTGGTACATTCATTGGTATATTTTTTGAGAGATGGTGTTATTTTAATATTGCATTTTTAATCTTGAATCACATATGTGTGATTTTGTACCCCAGTAATAATTCAGCCCCAATAGCCTACTGTTTGTGATCAAACTTGTCCATATTTACTGCACAAATTCATGTGATTGGTACCCAAAATACAACCCTGTCTCCTACAAAATCAGGTTCCCATACAACTAAACTGCATTCCAGGTTAAATTTTGGGTGACTCCTATTTTTTCCCAGATTATGGTCGCAGTTTTAAACAGTTTTAAACACGTGGTTAACGTTGTAAATCGAAATACATCATGGTTAAAATAAGTCAAATTTGACTTTTAGTTTGACACGAACAGCGGTTTTCTGAGTGAAAGACTGGTGTTTGTTTGACGCATCGTCCCCGACCTCGTCCCCACGAGGACTTCTGTGTACTATCATTAGAAACGTATTTATGAAAAAACTTAATCCACGACAAAATATGTTTCCCTCGAAAAGTAATTCACAATGCAGTTTTATTGTTGTACGGGAATGTAATTTTTAGGAGACAGGGCTGCAAAAATAACACACTATTACAAATTGTGGATTCATTTATCAAGCAAAAATACCAAAAATGAGCAGGTTTCAGCTTCTCTTTTCTGTAATTTCAGGGTTTGGACATCACCTTTCGCTCTGAGAGACATTTTTCACTATTTTCTGTCCCTTTTTAGACCAAACAATAAATCATTTCATGAAAAATCTAAGAAATCAATTTGGAAAAAAACGTAATATTAGTGTCTTTAACTTTTGTTTTGTACGGTGCTCTACCACTTCTCTATTTTCAGCAGCATTTAAAAATAGATCTTCCATTCCAACTGTTCATAAGTGACAACCTGATTGTTCCCATAAATACACCATGAAAAGGGAATTGTTATGCTCACTATGCTGCCTCGTAACACCGTCCACACGTACAACAGAAACATTATTATAGAGGTGCAGCTTGGAAATACACCTACTCAACCCTGTCAGGCTGTCAAAGACTGTCTGACACAACAAAATCTGAGTTTAACTGCCTTGTCGACATCATTTGTAGACGTGTTATACAGTAGGAGAGAAAACGCACAACGCAGCAGCTTAAGGAGATGACTAATGCTTGGGTGGCACTAGTCTTTTTCATCTTCTGTTTACAAGGTGACGTGTAAAATGATCTGACAAGGCAACATGACCCACTTCTAACTCCATATGGGGTCCACTAATTCACCTCCTTCACAGTTTGGGCACAGTTTATGGCTGTTTCCCCTTGGGCTTCTTCTGTTTCCTGAAGTGAGACCCAGGAAAGAGACGGGGGGTGAGAGGGGCAAGAGTGGGCCGCTCCACTCTCATTCTTCCCCATTGTTTCAGTGGTTTGTGTGGCACAGTAGAGGAAGTAAGAGATGACTGTGCAAAAACAAAAGCCTCTGCTTGACAGCAGGAGGTATGTCTTAGATGTGTGCCCAAAATAACAAAACATCATCAGGAAATCTATTCTGATAAGACAAGCTAATGAAACTGGACACCTTAAAGTGGGGGTAGGCAGAATGTTTTTGGCATCGTTGGGCAAAAATTACATAATAACCTTTCAGCATATTATAATTCAAGTGTTCTGAGAGAAAACTAGACTTCTGCACCTCCTCATGGCTCTGTTTTCAGGCTTTAAAACAGCTAGCCTGTGACGGAGACTTTGGCCAATCACAGGTCATTTCAGAGAGAGAGCATTCCTATTGGCTGTTCATTCAACGGAGGCAGCTGTCAATCACTCGCAATCTCCGATCAAATTAGGCAGCGCTGATCAAATATGAATCAATATTCTGTTACTGTAATGCATATTTCTCGTGTTTAAATGCTTTCAACATGGCGGCAGGGTCACAAACTTTCCCATTTTACAGATAAACACTAACAGTATATTGATTCATATTTGATCAGCGCTGCCTAGTTTGACCATTTGATCGGAGTTCGTGAGTGATTGACAGCTGCTCAGAGACGGCAGGCTCCAGCTCGGCTCTGATTGGTTGTTTTCCTCGGGTCTGTGAAATCTTGCAGATGCCATTAGGAGCACCGGAGGACACCGGAGGAACATGATTTTTTTCAGATTACCTGTCTCATGCACTACTGTCAGGATAAAGTTTTAAAAATAACTTTTATTAATCCAATTTGCTCCAATTACTGCTGCTTTAAATGGGTTATTAAATGCAAACATGTACTGGAATTATTTTTCAAAAATAGTCAAAAAAGGTGAAAAAATCCCACTTACTTAACTTGAGGTGAAATACGGTTGATATTTTAATTGTTTTCAGTTTTTAAGTGACGTAATGATATATAACATATTTTCTCCACACGGTTCAATAATAAGTTATTGTATGCTTCAGCACTTCTCTGAATCATCACGCTTCCATTAAAGCTGCATTAATTGCATTTTGGCCACTAGGGGGCAGAAGAACTCTAGAGCAAGCTGACGGACACGCTGCTCTGACATATTGCCTTTAAAAAGTTGGCTAATGTCTTGGCAAACAATTGTTTATCTACTCATCCAGAGGACACTGAGCATAATTATCATTCACTTAGAGTTTTGTTTGTTTCCTCCTGCTGAATTTAAGTCCAATTTTCAACCTCCTTTTCCCACCAACTCCTAAGAGAAAACTCTTTAGATGCTTGTTTGTTGGTGAGCAGGTAGCACTTAGCACTTATCTGTGTGTGTCATCTCAAAACAGCTGCCCATTGCTCTGGGAAACAGGGCTGATGAGAACGGTGACACTGAACCAAACCGTAAATGTGCCCTAAATGTTCAGCAGAGCTGCAAAATGAAGTGATAAATGATGTGTCTGTTCTCTCTGGAGGCTTAATTCTCACTATGAGCAACAGCTGTAGTCATTTGATTCAACAGAACTTTATAACGTCACTACTATGAGCAACATAATTTCCCCCCAATCTATTTCATGAGAAGGATTATGACTTATGTCTCTGTTTGCTCAATTGAGTCTATTTTACAAGTTATGGGATGCAACCCTGAATAAAAAGCTGGAGCTTCTGATGCAAACAGAAATGGTAGCAGGAGAGAGCTAAAAATATTTCTGCGTTGCGCTTTATGGGTTGATTATACTAAATAGATCTGACTTCACATATTCCCTTTGGTAGAAACAACAAATGTTTTTTAAAGACTGAACTAGATCTGTTTTTGTTTTCTTTTCAGCTGTACGCATGTTAATGTGCCTCTAGACAATGAAATATTAATTGTTTCAATTATTTCAGCATTTATTCAAATTACATACAGCAGAGAAAAATCTTACTAGACAATTAGGAGTAGTTCTTCACTACGTTAAACAAGGTACATTTAAACCACCTGTGTTAGTCCTCATTAGTGAGAGCATGACCATGCACATGGCAGCGGCCTGAGGCTACTTGTAAAAAAACTGGAGCGCATCACTAAAGCCCATAATTTAGTGAAATCAGAAGAATGAAAACAGACAAATCAATGGGAACAGAGAAAAAAACACATTTATAAAGAGAATACCAAAGAAGAATGAAAGTGAAACTGATCAGCACTCTAATCATCCTTCAGCAAACTGGAAACATTAATTCAAGACCGGGCTGAATCTCGCATTATTCCAAACCATGTCTGGAAATGACAGCTTAGTTTAAAGAGCCTCTTTGATCTACAGGTTTAACTCCTGTCAGAGAAACTGGCCCCCTTTTATTTTAAAGAAATGTCTGCGCGTACTGCATACTAATTCTGAGCAGGTTTGAGTGTGTTCATGCTGGAGTCAAAAAGGTCAGTATGTATAATAAAAAAACACTTGAGCACTGCTGTCAAACAATGTAATGCACAAAGGAAATAGAGGAGATGCTCACATCTGCATGCAATTAAAACAAATTGTGGGTGGTGGAGAAACGGCTCCAAGAAACAAAGACAAATGTATTTTATGTTATAATATTTGGACAAACTTTGTCTTCATGAAATTTAATTGGCAGTTGCAATTAGTACAAAACGGTTGAATACACCTACGTCTTGTATAGTAACTGCTAGTACAGCATTCTACGGCACAACAATTAGTATACATACTAAGCAATTGAAAGATAGTATGTATTGTTTATTCATAGTTTACAGCTGGCCTGTCCTGGGGGCTTACAGACAAACTAAAGTTTGTCTGTAAGCCCCCAGGAAGAGCGTTGGGCTTTGAAGCAAATCTTCGCATTGGGCCCAAAAAGACTTTTCCCATAGACTTACAAAGAGATGTCTTTTACTCAGCGGATAATTTTTTTTGAGGTAAATCAACTTCCCAGTATGAACACTTGAATAGCCCTTATTTAAATTAGGTCCCTAAAAGTTGTAAAATGCACTAATAGCTGAATCCGGAGTTATTTCCCTTCCTCCACTCATGTGAATGAGCCTGAGGCCGAGCAGCTGGGAGGCGGAGTTAAAGGAAATGCTACTGCGCCAAATGGGCCAAATGACTGCTGAAGATTGCCGGAAGATCCGTGTACTTTATCACTCGGCAATCGTGCCATTTTGGCTTCATGCGCCGCTGAGCAACTCCGTATCCAGTTCTCTCTGTATGCATCCATGTTTTTCTGTGAGGCTAACATTAGCATGCATAGTGTTTAGCGAAGCACGAGGGGTTATAGGTGACAAAAAGACCAGTTGAGGAATGTACACATCCACTGTGTGGAAGCCAATGTAACACACACGCTTGATGCTACTATGTCAGAGTTTAGAGCAAAGTTAGCGGCTATGTCTCTGATTAAAGGGTATATAAGTGATATTAACATGATTCAAATTGAAATGTGTTTCTGTTTATCACTATGAAACAGGTCTGAAGTGCTTAAGTTGAAAAGTTTTTGGATATAAATAGTTACAATGGCATCTAAGAGTACAAATAGTAGTAAGCATTATGCTTAATCTGTGTTACGATTAAGAGGGGGTCCTTGTAAAGGGTCCCTGGCCACAAAAAGTTTGAGAACCCCCTGTTATATACAGTCTATGCTCTAGCCTCACACCAAGTCTTGATGTCATAGTCTGTCTTAAGAGGCACGTTGATGTCACTCTGGCTTTAATTTGATAGAAATTTCCTCAAAGGAAACACCTCCCCGACCTGCTGGACCTCACTGAACCCAGCGAGCATCAATACGTGTAGTGTAGATGTGGAGACAGCGAGTGTCAGCGCTGTTTCTGAGCTAAATTCAGTCACACATGAGGATGTTCCTGGTCAGCAGGTCTCTGTGGGGGCTGCTGCCTCTGCCACGGTTGAAATCCTCTGCTACTGAGGGTCGTTGAAATTCACAGACTGTCAGAGGCTCTGCTGGGTCTGTTTCCTTAGAAACAGCAGAGGGATGGTGGGAATCGAGGAATGCAGCAGGACACCAGTGGTTGCATTCCCATGTGCTGAGAGATCCATTCATGTCTTCATTTAATGGGAAAAAACTGCTAAATAATGTGAAGAAACATCACCTGCTGAGGCCCTGACTCAAAGAAAAAAGTTTTAGTAAGAAACAGGAGAAGGCAGTGGTGGAAAATGTACTCTGATATTTTACTTAAGTAAAAGTACCACAGTGTAAAAATACTCTGTTAGTAGAAGCCTTACATTCAAAACCTTACTGAAATAAAAGTAGTAAAGTATTAGCATCAAAATATACTTAAAGTACCATCTCATAATGGCCCATTTCAGAATATTATATCACTGGATTATAATTATTGATGCAATTATATGTTCATTAATTTAATGGTGTAGCTGGTAGAAGTGGAGCTAATGTAACTACTTAATCCATAATAATGCCTCGTAATTTATTAGTTGATCATTTTTTTTACATTAATAATCCTAATCTGCAAAGTAACTAGTAACTAATGTTGTGACATAAATGTAGTGGAGTAAAAAGTACAACGTGTGTGGAAGTATAAAATAGCATAAAGTGAAAATACTCCAGTAAAGAACAAGTACCTCAAAATTGTACTTGAGTAAATGTACTGAGCTACATCCCACCACTGGGAAAAGCTATTATCAGAGCAACACAAACAAAGTGAACTATTAGAAAAGAAAACGGTGAAAGTTATGGGATAAAATGATTTCATGTACTGTTTACTTTTATTAATACATTTACAGAAATCTGAAGAAGTTAATAATGAAACATTAAACAAGCAGTATTGTATGATGTGACACATTTTTTTCACAGTTTTTTATTTTGACATGATACATTAAATAAACCCAAACAAAAAAAGGAAAAAAAGAAAAGAAAATTGGAACAAAATAAAAATATACAGAGAGATGGGGGTTATAGGTCTCATAGAAGATTTAATGCAGCTCAGATTTGGGCTCATTGGATAATTGGCTAATGCCGGCTATCAGAGACTCTCCCTCAACACGGTTGGTTTAAAGCGGGAGTGCAGACAGAAAATCATCCATTAGCCCAATGGCACAAATTTGGGGCTTTTAGGGGCCTCTAAAATACATATAAATGGAGAGGAGAGAACTGAAACGAGCGCATGCACTCAGGTTTGCATTCTGAAGTGCGAGGATTCACAGCAACATTTTCTACACAGTTGGGACATCTTTTTCTTCAATTTCTGTCTTATTTTTATACTTGAGTTTTTGCTTTTCCTTCATTATAGAGCAAGTAAATGCTCCCGATGCATCGGCAGATGATGAGTCTTTTATACAACGATGATGATTGTGCTGGACGTACTCCAGGATTACAGTAAGTCCCTTTTTAGTCTATCCACTGTCATTTATTTAAACTGATGTGGTTTTAGTGTATGCTTTACATATTTATATATGTTTTATTTATTTTATTACGTTTTTAGTATCCTGTGTTTAGTCTGTGGGCTCCTCGACAAAAGTTTAAGTTGACAATCTTACCACAAGGTCCATTTAGTAGCTGTTCTGGAGCTTTTTATCATATCCCAAGATAGTCTTTAGCAGTTGAGATTGCATCTACATATTTTAAGTTTTTTTTCTGAGCACTTCTCGCCTGTGTCGTTCTCCTACACCGTCTGTAACTATACCTACGAAAAATAATGCACTGTAATTTCTATACGTATATCCTATAAAATCAATGCGTATTTAATCCACGTAATCGTGATCAGGAAGTATAAAGAGCGACAAACACCGCATAGGGAGGAGGTCGGAGTGGGTGGGTGAAATAAACACCGGACGTTTGCCCAGTAGACCGTTGTTCGTGTCCCGCGTGAAACAAACAGTCAACATTGATTTATTTGTCACGTAACTTCTGTACTTAAGTTACACCACTTCCGTAGTTATTTCAACCCAAACCACGATCTTTTCCTAAACATAACTAAGTAGTTTTGTTGCCTAAACCTAACTAAGTAGTTTTGTTGCCTAAACCTAACTAAGTTGTTTCCTGTGAAGGTGGAAGATTTTTTTGTGTTACTGGACACTCGTCTAGCCATCACAATTTGGCCTTTGTCAAAGTCGCTCACATCCTTACGCGTGCCCATTTTTTCTGCTTCAAACGCAAAGTTCAAAGTTCAAAATGTTCACTTGCGGCCTAATATATCCCACCCACTGCCAGGTGCCACTGTAATGAGATAATCAATGTTCTTCACTTCACCTGTCAATGGTCTTCATGTTTTGGCTGATCGTTGTATATTAGCTGTAACATTTTATTTCTCTCTAGGGTTCCTTCCATAATGTTGTCAGACACTTAAAATAAAAATCTGAGCCTGTCAGTAGCAAACAACCACTTTTAGTGGACGTACATAGACAGTGAGGAATTGCCTTCAGCGATTACATTGCAGCTGTTTAGCGTCTGCCGGCTGCGGCATTCTTGCTCAATACTGGAACAATTTAAAAAATTGTTGTCCCCATTAGTCACTTAGACACAAATACATGGGAAAATAGGGTCCAGGTTGAAAAATACAGAAGGTACCCTTTAATTTGCAATTTGTGCCATTTCCACTGACCTTTAAAAAGCTTTCTGAAATGGTGCACCACAAACCTGAAGTGATCAGCAGCACTCAGACTGAAACCTAACAAGCTGATTGAAAATCTGATTTCAAATGATGAAAGAATGTAATGATTATTAATGATATTTTCGGTATGTCTTCTAACACAGCCTCAACCTGACTGTGTGGTGAAATAAAGGTGAAATAGAATAAATATTGAAGAGAGAATGTATGAAAAATGAAATGTATGGTCTTTTCTAAGCCTGTGGGAGAAAATCTTGGCTTTATCATAGAGCTAGAATAATAATAGTACTTTTGATCTTTGCAGATTGTGTCTCATTACTTCCCTGCCATTCATATGCATATTGTAAAACACTACAGTCGCCCTTGTGCCCTCAGTTTAATTGTTTTTCTCCTGTTCCCAAACAAATCTATTTAGCAGCACTCATGCTTACGTGAGAGCCACAGAAAACAAAACGGCCCAAAAATAAATGGTTTCCACCCCGGAGGAGGGAGCGGGGGCTCCCATTCAGAATATGACAACCATGTTTTAAATTATGTCACATCCCAGCGCTCCCCTCCCTCTGCTGGAATGTCTCCTTTTGGCATCGAGGAATTTTATTGCCCTACCTTCCCTCTGTTGTGGTGACACTGGGGGACAAAAACCAGCGCTGACCCCATGGGGGCAACTGCTTGGCTCACCACCTAGATGCACATTGTGACTCTGGCATAACTTTGCTATTAGACGTCACAAGTCATTGTGTCGGGGCGTTTTTGTGTCTCAGGACAAAGCGTGAAAGAGAGAAAAGAAAACAATCCAGATGCCTTCTCTCAAATGGCCCAGCTTGCCCCCTTTTATAATGCAAGTGGGGGTCAGCTTTGTTCGAATGCGGCGATAGTTGTCGTTTTAGAGAAACCAACTTTCAAAGCACATACCTACGTCTTGTAATTAGGTTAGCTGTTCCCCTCTGTCTGGACTCACTGATGGCTCTGTCCTCTCATGGGGATTACTCTCACTCGGTAAAATTATACAAATTACACTCACGTGTTAGAGCTATGTATTCATTTTCTTTGACTGAGTACCAGTTGCCCAAACCCCAAAACACGCACAGGCTGCAATTAAAGACTTTTGAAACAATGGGTTCTCACCACGAATATAATTTTTGTTTTTCTTGTCTGCTTCTTGTAAATATCTGGCAAAATCTCCTACGACGAAAACATTGCTGAAGAAGACCAGAACCCAACGAGGACTCATTGTCTCTTAAGACATTTCCAGATGTCCAGATGTATTTCATTAGATTAGAAAAGATAAAGTTGTATTTGTGAGGAACGGTTGCAAAATCTGCATTTTGGCTCCCTGCCCCTGGAACAAGTAGCAAATGTTCCACTTTGATTAAACATGAAGATTAAAATGTGATACGAAGATGTTACCCCATAACCTACAATTTTTTTCCTAATTTTTATTTATTTATTTTTATTTTATATCTTTCTTTACTCATTATTTTTCTTTATTTTATTAGAAAGAAAAAAAGACCAAAAATATATACAAATATATATTTGTCATATATATTTGTTCTTTATTTTATGTTTGTGAAAGAACAGTGTGCTATCAGCAAACTGTACTCAACTTATCAAAAGTAAAAGTACAATATGAGCTCACCTCCTAACTATAGCTGTCAAATAAATGTAGTGGAGTAAAAGTACAGTGTAGGAGAGTAGAAGTATCAAGTAGCAGAAAAGGAAAAGACTTAGAAATTGTACTTAAGTTCAGTACTTGAGTAGATGTACTTAGTTATCCACTACAGAATAGAAGTGACAAATGAAGTTCATGGGAGTAGGAAGGGGGTTTTATAGGAACAAACAGAAAACACAGGGGGGGTCCTGCTGTTGTGTTGAGCTCATATAAAATGTAATGACACAAAAATCTGGTGAGACTTTATTTTATTATTTTTTTTATAGTGAAACAATACAGGAGTGATTTAATTTGTCCCACAGTGTATATTTTCCTTGAGTGTGAATGGGTAGTTGTTACCACACCTGTGTAAGCAGAAAACATCTGTTCTCTCAAGCGATATACTTCTCCCCGAAAAAATCTACAGTACATGAAAAAAAAAGACAATAAAATCTTTCCTTGTAACCTCTTGAGTAAAATCTGGTATCACACTATCTGCATAGAAATCCAATTTTGCCGCTCAGGTCTGTTTTCAATTTGCCTCATGTGATTCACTGCCAATTGTAACAGCAACTTATTTGTCTGGATCTGGTGGTTGCGAGGAAGACCAGATGTTGGACTCTGAGACCAGATGAAGGAAGTCAGAGGGTCTGTGTCTCTGCGGCGGGTCAAGGATGAACAGGATGTTGATAAACTAACAAACCTTGACTCCTTAAAAAAAAAAAAAATCACCCGCTCTTCTCCCATCTGACCTCATTCTTCCTTTCTTTCTCTCTTACTTCTTAGTCTAGACCTTCTGGCCCCTCAGTTTTCCCCCTCATCTTGCCTCTACCCAACCCCGTCACCTAGTTCCTCTCACCTTTCCCTGCCTGTTGCTCTCCCGCGGCGGCGACGCCATGAGGCGTGCACATGTGCCAGTTAATTAGGTTTCCTTATCTGCCGGCAGCTCACCTACAGTCCAGCAGAGCCGGGTTCTGGGAGCCCAGCACTCCGACTCAATCACAGACACAAACAACGACGACGGCGAGGCTTGTTATTTTTCCCTCTAACTTATCAGGTCATTTAATGAATCCTGCAGCAGAATGAGGAGGCAGCCTCTTGTCAGCCCAGTGCAGACGGAGAGAGACAGAGGGAGAGGAAAATGAGCAGAATGTCTTGACACAGCCCTCTAACAGCCCTTTCGTTGTGCCCAATAAAACCAGTGATATATGATCATGTGTCTTCCATATGTGATGCCGCAGACTCGCACAGCGTCTCGGGGCTTCATCAGTCTGACAGGTCCATTCTCTCGCTACAAACCACAGGGGGGGAAACTCCAAACTTGGACATGAATTTGTTGCATTTTCTAGTTTTGGTTTGTCTGCAGTGAACAGGTGGATGTGGAGCTTGTCAATACAACATGTCTAGATGTCTGAGTTCAAACTTGGCCAGAAATTCTTAATAAAGTGGCTGTTTACACTGTAGACGTCTATAATGATGTGAGCCTCTTTTTGACGTCCTTATATTTCAATGTAAAACATGTCATTGAAATTAAGTTGAAATGTTTGCAGAGCTGTATTTGAGTCTTCATAGGCAAACTGAAAGTCAAGTCTTTTAGCTGCCTGAATGCTAATTGTTAAAATGACACAGGATTTGAACTTTTTCCTTTTAAAGCTGTGATAATCTTACATTTTCAGAGGCCATTTTGGAGATATTTCTTCTGGTACTGTGATTTTACATGTTTTACTTGAATGTTAAGTATAAAGTCAAGTCACATCTTCAGGGGAATCAAGTTTGAAGTCAGTCGTGTCCAAGTCGGTCACTAGTCTTCATTTTTGGGACTTAAATTCATGTATATGCTCATGAAGATCTTTGGTCATCAGGGTAGCTTGAAAAGCTCAACCGGACACCCCTCGAAATGATCATCTGGCACCGATTGCAACCAAGATTTTATCATGCACGGCGTGAAATGAAATGAATCTGCAGTTGCTGTTGTTGTACTGTGTATGAGCCATAGACTGTGTATTAGAAGTGGATGTAGTCACCGTGATGTCACCCATTGGTTTGTGGACTACCGTTTTGAAGCCTTGAGTTCACCATCTTGGTTTGTATGCAACCAGAAGTGACATGAGAAGGTGGAGCTAAGCACAACAAAATGTTACAGTTAACTTTCATGAACTGAAAACACACTGTGAAAGGGTAAAAGTTAAAAAACACGACACTCAGACCACCCAAACGCCGCGGTAACGATCTGTAAATCACAAGGTAGCCTCGCCCGAAAGCATCCCCTGCTTTATGGTCTATTTGACTCTAAATGGGACCATAATTTACTAACTATACCATCAGACTTATTTTTGTCAACCAGAGGAGTCGCTCCCGTATAAAAGCTGCTGCAACATGCGAGTTATTGACAGTGAAAAGTTCAGCTTCAGATCAGAGTCAAACTTTAACAGTAAGAAGTGCAGAGGCCAAGGAGTGTATATATAAAAGATGAACTTTCCCTTCAGAAAGGTCAATACTGCTTTTACCCTCCGGTGGGGGCACAGGGTCAGCTGGTTCGATGAAGGTACAGGTGATATAAATTATATATTACAGAAGCAGTGGTGGAACATAACATACATTTACTCAAGTACTGCACTTAGGTATACTTTTGGGGTACTTAACTTTCCATTTTTTGCTACTTTATACCTATATGCTATCAAAATAATATATGTTTTACTCCACTTTATTAATATATATAAAATTTAAATAATGCTGTAGTCACTACGAGAGAATATGGTACCACCAGATCGGATATTTTGGCTTGAAAACAAATGAAATACGTTGCCAGTCAACATTTTACATTTGATATCAACATTTTTGCCACTTTGCCAAATACGTTACTATAACAACATTTTTCATATTAATAGGAAATGTAATCTGGATGGCTTTGTGTTTCCTTCAAAATGTATTTTCTGTTGTTATTCAGTTGTATATAATTTTTTTCAAGGAACTTTAAATCAAAACTAATTCCAATTTTTACCAACAAAGCAAAGATTATTGGGAAAATAATACAGATTATAGTGTTGTTTATGTTTTTAGCTTGATATTTGCATTTAATGTCTGTCTTTTTTTTTCTTTTGCTTGCTATTTTGTCTATTGTTGTGAAGCACTTTGTGACGTCTGCTCTTGAAAGGTGCTATATAAATAAACGTATTTGTGTAGCAGAACTTTGTTTTGTCTTCTTTCCTCCCATTAATCATCTCACGACCCCTCAAAGTTATCTTGTGACCCTCTGGAAGGGGCCCAACCCTTATTTTGGGATCCTATGGACTAAACAATTTAACTGTATTTAAACTAGCTCCATCTCAGCTACGAAAGTCAAATGCTAATTAAACTTTGATGCATTAGTAACATATCCAATGGGGCCACTTTTCTGGTGTGTTTTTGATATTATATTGGTACTTTAAAGTACCTAATACTTCCTCTCAGTAGGAACCTGCTGCTGGGAAATCAAACTGGATCACTGCTCACCTTCCTGCTGCCATCTGCATTCCAGTTTGCAGGTTGGCGGTGTATTAACGGGACGTGTTCATGTGAAGCCATCAATATTTATTGCTATTCAAATGTGAAATGTGGGTTTGAAACATTGATTTGCCTGCTTGGAGAAGCTAATGTATTCCACCCAAAGTTTTACACATCTCTCTGCTAGTCGGAGTGCAGGTGTCTCTGAGTTTATTAATATTCAAACGCTCCCACTGAGCCGTTCTTATGGAGTCATCGCATTTCCACCTGAGAGAGCCCTGACATGGAAAAAGAGAGAGAGAGCGGTAGATGATGTGCATTCAGTAATGAGGCAGACTACAGTACAGATCATTTTATTTTAAATGATTGCATCTCCGCCCCCCCTAATTGGATTTTACATACGGCTCTCACCCTCTGGAGCTTCTCAGTCAGCTGTGAGAGCAACTCTGCTGCTCTGGCACAAGCTTCATGTGAAATGTATTCAGTTTGAATATTTTCAGACTCAGTCAGATACATGAGAAATGTAGCTGAAGACAGGAAAAAAGAACATCTATTACAGGATGAAACAAAAGAAACTTCTGCCAAACAAAAACAGACATTTCTTTTCCCAAAACTAAAGAGTAATTTTATTATATTGGTATATAACTCTTTTGATTTTAATAGAGATTCATGTATATTTCGTAGAGTTTATGTATTGCCTTATTATTGCCAGTATTCGATCTTCTTTCATCAGTTTGGCTCGTGGAAGTTGAGTGCCTCTCCTTGTTCTCCTGTCCCACCATGTGTTCAGATGAGGAAGGGTAGGCATTGTAATTATTATTGGTAATACTAATATCAGTATTAACATGCACTAGGGTTGTTACCTCACCCAGGGATCACAAGATTATTAAAGAAATAAGAAATGAAAATATCTAAAATATTTTTATTTAGACATTATTTAAATTTGTTGCATTTCACTGGTGAAATATTGAATAAATTCACCTCTTCTGGCCTCTGAAAATCCATTAAATTAAACAATCTGAGAAATAGAAATCAATCTTTGGTTGAACTGCTCACGACTAACCTCTAAATAAGGCAATAATCTGCAATGAGGGGTCACAGTAGACCGTTTTTAAGGGGTCACAAGGTGCCAGAGGTTCAAATTAAAGTCTATTAGAGTAAGATTCGTATTGGTAGGAGTGTTTGTTTTATTTTTGGATTTAATTAATGACTTTATTTAGGTTTCTGTATTAAAAATGTGTTACAATCCCTCTTCTCTCTTACTCCTCTCTTCAATAATGTCAGGACAAGTTGTTTTTTTTCATTATGGTATCATATGAAAGCTTTTACATCAAATATTTTGCTAATAAAGTCATGTGATAAAGACATGCACACAGGATGTTTGAAGGTTTGACAATTGAAAATATGAACTTCACATTTGCTCATCCATAACGGGTGTCACATATTCAAAACAGATTGATAGACAGATATTTTATTTAGTTTATCTTATTTATTTGAGCTGTTAAAACCTCATGGTAAAAGACAGTTAAACTAGATCTTGTCTGATCATAGATATTCTTTAAATTCTTCATTGATAATTTGTAATTTTTCTTTTATCACAGTATCCTTTGTAGGGCAATACTATATATATATATATATATATATATATATGTATATATGTATATATATGTGTGTGTGTGTAGTGTATTATAAAGTATGTTGTACAGTGTATACTGTAGTTCTATATAGTGTTTATAGTGTGGTAAACCATTTCCCCACTTCCATTCAGAATCTTTATGCTTGCATTGTAAAACTCGTACAACCTGCTTTGGCGATACTGTATGCTACCAAAGCTGAGTTGTTTATTTGCATTCTTATTCAGCATGTATAGCATTATATGAGAATATCTAGTGAATGTACAGTGGACGTTTGTGCAGAATTAACTGCTGCAGCTCCTCCAGACCAACAGAGGTTTCCCGTGTCTTGTGAAGTGATGGGGCTCCGCAGCGAGTAACGTTATCTTCTCCGACCGGGTGCCGTTGTCTCCCTGCGGGCGCAGTCGGGCGACAATAACGTTAACTCTTCCTGCTTCAGCCCCGGCACCGACCCGCTTTTCCTGCTTCAGCCCCAGAGGCTGAAGCAGGAACAACCAACACTGGGATCACCAGTGATTCATGGAGAGACCTTTGTCTGTTCAGCTAACATTACAGGTGAAATATAGAGTGATATTGTGGTTTTAGCTGACGTGTGTCGCCTCACTGTTTTGAGCGATGCTCATTCATGTCTATGTAGAGCGAGCACAAGTGCGAGCCCAACGCTGACTTTCATTGACTTAACGGCCACAGGTGTCGCTGTTAACAAGCATTTCTGAAAGTTACAAATAGTCCCTTTAACAAACAAATTTGAAAATAAAATATTCTAAAAAGTTGTGTCTCATGCTGCTCTGTCCTGGGATGAGGTTAGAGGAGAGGGTGTTCTTCCTCCCCTCCCTCCTCCTCTTCCTCCTCCTCCTCCATGTGTGTCAGGCAGGAGGACAGGGTATAGCATGACGTCACGCAGGGCTGGTCTTGCCGTTTATTAGCCAGAGGAGAGCCAAGTGCCAGGTTGCAAGAGAGCTTCACACTGCAGCTCTGTCCGGCCGGCGGCAGAGGGGATGTCCTACTAACTAACTTCCACCAACCAAAAAAAAAAAAAAAAAACTTTCTAGAAACTCTCAGTCCAACAGAAAATATAACACAGACTGACTGACTGACAAAGTGTCGCAACTCGCCTCACTCCTGCTTTTAATGAAACTTTTTACATGTGGTTTTATTTTGAACTAAGACAGAAGCTGCACATCCAACTCTGATCTGATCACTTCTGAATGAGCCGCCTGCGTACAGAGCTTTTTTTTCTTGTCCTTTTATTTTTTAATTTGACGTTTTGGATAAAGTGGTTTCTTTATCAGTGTTAAAGACTCGTGATGGCTGTCCCATCACTAGCGTTACTACTTGTAGGATTTGTGTTGACTTCAGCTGACAAGGTAAGTGTCCGCACCGCTTCACAGTCGCTTCATTTCACTCTCAAATGTTTTTTAAAAGTGTCTCCAAACTTTTTTTCTGGCCGCGCACACTGCTTCCTCTGTGAAATGCATGTTGACACTGTGCACACGCGTGAGTTTAGCCTGTTACATAAGACATGTAAAATAGAGGCATTTTTGTTTCTTCTTTTTTTTTGTACAAGCAGCTTACAGTGTAAACTGCTGCTGCTGCTGGACATCTCACACTGTCACATTATGATGATTCCCTTCTTGGTATTAAACAAGCTTTTTTTCTTTCTCTCCCTCTCTCTCACAGGCTGGTGAAGTAGATAGAGAGGGTAAGTTTCTGTTTATTCTCTCTTCATCTTGTTAATGTAAGTTGTGAGAAAGTAGGAGATCAAAGTGGGAGGGGAGTTTGTGAGTGAGGAGCTCTGTAATACCCTCCTCCTCCTCTTATACCTCACTATTCCCCCTACACACACACACACTGTCCTCCACACACACTTATATTACATGAGCAAAAACTGCTTCAAGGGCTTTGTCATACAGGAAAAGAAAATTCCACTTCTAAATCCTGCACATCTGTTATCCATTCTGAGGTTAAGAAACAAGTGAGCTGCAACAGCGTCCACGTAGGATCCTTTTACAGCCGCCGTTATCTTCTGAGCACCTTCCAGGGCCCTCACACACAGCAAGATGACAGCAAGCTGCCAGTCAAGAGCTCTGTGGTGGAGCGCATTGCTTGTTTGTCCTGCCACCGTTGGCTCTTCTTTGGGGTCCTCATTATCAGCCTTGTAAAGCAGTTATTTCACCCATTTAGTGTGGTTTCTCTTAAATTTTCCACCTTCCGCCTTTGCTTCTTTTACAAGTTTAAAGGCCTAGTGCAAGAAGCACTTGTACGAGGAGTTGTTCCCCAAGTGGTTTATGAGAACATTCAACACTTTTCTAAGTGTTTTCTCCATGAAACAAAGTTCACGCCATGAATGAATTATGTATATGGTTAAAGGGTGACGTCGGTATTTTTCAATTTGGACCCTATTGTCCCATGTTTTTGTGTTTAAGTGTCTTAAACCTGCAGTAGGCAGTATATTTTTGATATCATTGGGCAAAAAATCCATAACAACCTTTCAGCATATTGAAATTCAAGTGTTCTGAGAGAGAAAACTAGACTTCTGCACCTCTTCATGGCTCTGTTTTTAGGCTTTAAAAAATCTAGCCTGTGACGGGAGACTTTGACCAATCACAGGTCATTTCAGAGAGCGAGTGTTCCTATTGGCTGTGCTCTGGCTGGTGGGCGGTGCTTGGTATTTCCTCAACTGGTTTCAACATGGCTGCTGGGTCACAAACTTTCTCATCTTACAGCTAAACAGTACACTACAAGATGTTTCTGAAAACATTTGAGGTGAGAAATAGGCATTACAGTAACAGAATATTGATTCATATTTGATCAGCGCTGCCTAGTTTGATCGGAGTTCGCGAGTGATTGACAGCTGCTCAGAGACAGCAGCTGGATTGAAAGGGCCCTACAGAGAAATATAACCCTTTTCTTACCTTTCTCTTGATCCAGCCTGTTTGTTATTGTGTCCAAGTCCCGCTCAAGGACAAGTCTCATGAAATCTGAATATCCGTATGCTATATATATATATATATATATATATATATATAATATAATATAGGTGGCCTTCAAATTCAAAGACCTCATCCACTTTGTGGAAATAATCTAAATATTCAGCCATGACATTAAAATTCTTTTAGATGACACTAAGCTACGCTTTCTGTACTCCAACACAACAAACTCTGCCCGGCTGGCACTCGTGTTTCCACCATGGATGTATTCCGATATTCCACCATTGTCTTCCGGCGACACGTCACCTCGCCAGATTTCACAACGAGACTTCTCCTTGAGCGAGACACTTTCCATAATGTCAGACACTTAAAATAACAATCAGAGCCCGTCATGGCAAAAACAAGCACTTTTAGTGGACGTAAATGACGGTGCCATCTTGCACCAATAGCAGCAACCTGTGAGAAGCTGCCGTCTACAGCGTTCTCCCTCAATACTGGACCAATTTCAGAAATTGTTGTCCCTGTTAGTTAAAAAAACATGGGAAAAGAGGTTGAAAAATACCAAAGTTACCCTTTAAGGAGTTGTCCGACAACTTCCAGGTCTTCATGCAAGTTGCAGTGTACCATCAGCTACTCCCACATCATGTCACCTTGACCGCACACTTTTTTTTTAGCAACTTTATGTCAAAGCATTTCCTCTTTATTTCAGTCACAGTACAGCGCTGCTGCTCTGGCGCTCTGCATGTTGACATCTGTATTAAAATTCCAAGTTTTTTAATTCTTCTGGGTGTCATAGTACAACTACTGGCTGACATTGCTAAATTTGGCATGATTTGCTCTGCTGGAAGCAGGTCTTGAAGCTCCGCGCTGTAAAGTTCTTTTTACTCATTGTTTGTGAACAAAACCTTGCCACAAATGGAGGGAAACAGGAGGCAGCCCTATATGGCAAATCTGGGGGCGTTGATTATGCCAATGATCACATCTCATGAGCACGCACCTCCTCATGAACTGAAATGAGCAGTTTTAAGAGAGTTTGGTGAATCTGACTTGGAACAAGCAAACCTTGCAGAAAAAAGTAAGAGAAGTTTGGGATGAGTATCTAAATATATTCTGGTGTGAGTTCAGTTTAAGTTTACTGGTTAAGTTGCAACTTTTTGTCATATTCTTGATTGTAATCTAAAGAACTAAAAAGTCTTAACACAAAATGATTGTCAGATTGTCTAAAGGTGGCTGAAACCACCTTTCGAGAGGTGTAATCGGCGTCAGATACTCCAGCAATCCTCCCCATTTTACGTAGCAACAGGCGGTCAGGTGGTCGTTGGCTAAAGTCTTTGTAGTGTGTAGAAGTTCACATGGTGTAATCATGTTCATGTTGGCGTGGAACTGGTTGGATTGTTGGTTTTGTCTTCCCCCGTTGGCTGACTTCTCTGTGGTGTGTTCAAGTTTTCAAGTCCCACTTATTGTCAGTGCTATTTCTTTGAGGTCAGCGCGGTGTCTCAGGTTTTTAAGATGTCCAGGTGTCCACACAGTTCGGTGACAAATTAAAGTAAGAGCGTCTTTGGAGAGCTGCCATTTTGCATCGATGTTCAACAATGATGCAGACGGAGAAATCCATCATAGATGAGAAAGATAGACCAATTTCTCCTCTTCACAGTAGCTAGAAATAGAACTCAAGGGGCGGTGCTTGTAATAAGGGATGCCACTTGTACTTTTACTCTTTATCTGCACACTGGCTCTGCAAAACCAGTTCATATACTTTGCTTTCTGAGTGTGGTCTGGCAAGGCTGAAAGGACCAGAAATTACCTTTTTAATCAACCAATACAATCAGATTAATGAAGCAATTCACTTTCTTTAAGACTTTTAAATCCATATTTGACACAGAAAAATGACAAAAGGTGGAAAGAAAGTGAAGAGAGAAAATCTAGATCTGCTTTAATGCACATACAGGAATAGACAATCACAATATAGTTGGTGGACAATGGCTGTGATTCAATGGCGGTGTAGATTGTATGAAATGTGTAAGACTGGTGAATTGGCAGTGCCTTTTGTTAAAGATTTGTCTAAGAAAAGGTTCAGGAGTCACAAGATAATGTTCTTTATAAATGACCACATGGTGGCGCCGTCTGCACCAAAAACTAATCATATATTTTGAGATGCTCCCGAGCATCTCAAAAGCCATTTTATTTCAAAATGCAACTGCTCCTTTCAGTGTGAACACATCTATTTTAGTTGGAACATATTTGATCCCCAAGGATAGTGACATATAATAATAGTAATAATAATAACAGGTGGAAGAAATTTAAATGTTACGATTAAACAAACCAGATTCATGTGCAAGCTATTTAATGTGTACTTTCATTGAATTATTCTCATCGTAAAAACTATCAACAATGTCTTTAGTGTTTCATATTTGAATATTGGATTCAGATGGTATTTTATTGACCTCGGTAACAAAGGAAGTCGATGGAGAGAGTGAAAAACCTGGAGAAAGTGAAGAAACTGTTCTAGCCTTGCCTTTTCACTCTGACACAATGCATCACTTTGCATAGAGAAAATTAGACTGTACTTTCTGGATTTTGTAGCATTGAAATAGATGACCTTTTATGATAATAATAAAGTCGACTGTCAATGCTGTCTAGTCTCAACATGCACTGATTGCGTTTCATCTTTCACTCAAAACTGTGAGCGATTGTGGCCCTTTTGAGAACAGCTTCTGCACAGCTTCACAGTTCAAATATGACCTTGTACACCTCCACCTTTTTCAGCATGAAAGTTTTATGTATACAGCCACAGAGACTGATTGCACTCTTTGAAAAGTAAAGTTTCTTTTTTTTTATGAAATAAAAGGATTCCAATCCATGGTTCAATATTTTCAGCTCAGTTCAGTCAATTTTACAAATTCCCTGAAGATCAAATCTCAACATGGCACTGAAAACCGAAGCTTTTAAGGTCTATTCAAAGTAAATGTTCCTCTGAATGTCAGGCTCTCTTTTCAGGTTTCAGACCTTCAACACTTAAATCAACAGCACTGCAAATGAATTGTCCAGAAACCCTCACAGGTACTGCATTTAGCATAAAAAATGTGCTCAAATCATAACATGGCAAACTGCAGCCCAACAGGCAACAACAGCTGTCAGTGTGTCAGTGAGCTGACTTGACTATGACTTGCCCCAAACTGCATGTGATTATCATAAAGTGAGCATGTCTGTAAAGGGGAGACTCGTGGGTACACATAGAACCCATTTTCATTCACATATCTTGAGGTCAGAGGTCAAGGGACCCCTTTGAAAATGGCCAAGCCACTTTTTCCTTGCCAAAGTTTAGCGTAAGTTTGGAGCGTTATTTAACCTCTTTCGCGACAGGCTAGTATGACATGGTTGGTACCAATGGATTCATCCGAAACAAACTTTGAATGATCAATATTGTTAAAACAAATTTGCGTTAATGCGTTATTATTGCGTTAACTTAGACAGCCCTAATAGTTACTAAATGTAAATGGATTCAATGGCTATTGTTTGATTTCATGAACATCTTAAGGATTATATGTTAAATAAACTGAACTCTGTTTTGATTTGAATCCAAAGAAATCTACTCTATTTTTTCTTTTAAAGAGGAGAAATGGCTCCTGAGATTAGACCTGGGCCTCCTGAGGATTAAGCAGTGAAACCCAACTCTTCAAATACTCCCTAATGAACAGAGCTAATTCTTGCCTCCTCTTTGACCCATGGCTCTGTAACTTTTTTATCCCTTAAAGATTTGTCACACCAGCTTTACTGCAAAAAATGCAAACTGTGGGGAGAGATGTAATACTCTGTCTAAACTTACACCAACCCCACGCATGTTGCACAAGCTTTTCACATATCAAACAACTAACTCTGTGCCTTCATGTTTGCAGAGAGAGTAAAGTTAGCGTGAGGTAACTGTGAGGTATTTGCCCTGTAAAAAAAAAGCCCTTTGATGTTGTTGCATGTTGAAAACCAGACACGTGCCTGCAGTTTGCTTTGGTTGTGGAGATATGACAAAGGTGCTCTGTGTTTCCATAACTTTACCAAGTCAGTGTGATGAAGCTGCGTCCATCCGTCGCAGCTTACCGTGCATCATTTTATCAGTAATATCGTCAGATTGGCTGTTTGATATCTGCATGTTTTTTTCTCAAAAGCTCGTCAGATGCATGTTTTTAACATCCCGTGTCCAGAGCGTGCACACTATGATTTGTAAAGTATGGCATTTCCTCAGACGTGTAATTTGAGTTTCACCATTGACACCTGTTTGAATGTCTTCTAGTCAAAACCTACAAGATAATTACAAGGTTTCCATATTCATGTTACATTTTTTTCCAACCAAAACCAAACCAGAGATTTTAGAACGTGTCTGCCATTGCACACATTTGGAAAAGCAAACCAAGCCTCGGTGGAAATTTCCTTTAAACTCAGAGTGTTTTCAAGGCCCACAGATTTCCTTGTACAATTGAGTTGACCACAAATTAGCCAATGAACAAGAGCCTGAGGCTGAATGAAGCACGATGCCAAGACGATGTTGAAAACCATCCAGTGTAGGATGCTTATTTTTTGTGTGCTATGTATTTTACTTTGGATATGTTGAAGGCAACAACAGCTTGTCAAGAACTTCAAGAAGAACGTTTTTTTTTTCTCTACTCTCTAACTAAAACGCTTCATCCTGTAGCTGCATCGCCAGATCTAAAAGCATCGTAGCTTAAAAGAGACATTGCCATCTGTCTTGATGACATTCTACCCATCTGTGATGGAGGCCATGTATAGAATGATGATAGCTCAAGAAAATCACAGCCTCCTCACTCATTTCAAAGACCGAATGCTTTGGCACAACATGGGTCCTTTTCAAGAAATGCCAATCAAATACATGCTTGATTATAATGATGGTAGTAATATTGATGATCGTAATAACATGACCTAAAGACTCAGGAAACACCTGACGTGTGAATTTGTGCTGAAACAATTTGTCGATTAATAAATCAGTTGATAGGAAATTAATCAATAATACCAAATGTTTCAGAGTTCTGGCTTCTCAGTTGTGAGGATTTGCTGCTTTTCTTTGTTTTACATGATTGTAATTTGAGTATTATTGTGTTTGGGACTTTTGGTCGGGCAAAACAAACAATTTAAAGACTCCTGACTGTGGAAACTTGTGATGGGTGTTTTTGACAGTTTCTTTTAAACAAAATGTTTAATAAAACATCAATAGATTGATAGATAGATTGAACGAAAACGAATTTGCATTAACGCGTTATTATCGCGTTAACTTTGACAGCCTTTGAGCATTATATCCTCTTCACATCACATAGACATTTGGACTGAAAAAGAAAAGTTATTGCACTTATGTTACAAACTTGCAGGTAGTGTAGTGTAGTGTGAGTTCTACTTCCTGCTACCTTGAATAACAGACGCTGTCCTTGTGTCGTTTTCCAGACCAGCTGAGGAGCCGGCTGAAAGAGTACGGCCTCGTCACTCCCTTCAGCACCGACTCTCATGGACACTACCTGTCACACCTGCTCTCCGCCACCCACAAGCAGCGTGTCAAGAGGGAGGTGCTTTCTACTGGTGAAGCTGAACAGAAACTTTTCTTCAACATCTCTGCCTTCGGGAAGGAGTTCCACCTCCGCCTCCGCCCAAACAACAGGCTGGTGGCGCCGGGCGCGATGGTGGAGTGGCACGACGAGATGCAAGGCTTCGGGAACATCAGTGTCCATGGCGATGCCGGTGTGGGCGCCAACCAGACTGAAGCCACCAGCGGGGCAGAGAGGATACTGCACCGCGAGCTGCTAAAGACCGACTGCACCTTTATCGGTGACATCACAGACGTGCCCGGGGCCTCGGTTGCCATTAACAACTGCGACGGACTGGTAAGTCCTCTTCAGCCATAAAGCCTCTTACTCCCCCACCCTCCCAAACCCTCTTTTCATTACAAAAGTGCCATGACCTTATCAACTCTACACTGTGGGATTTTAGATGTCCGTAACTCCTGAGTTTAGCCTTTCTTTACTTCAGCACTCGGCATTTTTACAGCACATTGTTCTTGGAGATATTCTTCAATAGCTTTTTGTACAGATGTTTGTCACGGGTGAGTGGCCATCCATTGCACCCACAAACCCAACGGATTCTCTCCCCAACCTCTTCCCAACATAAAACACGAGTGTCTTTTGTGCTCCACAACAGTGTGCAGTCCTATCCTCCCCATCACCCCTCATAAAACACTTGAACAGTAATTGGGAAATGACCTGGGCCAAAATCTCTTATAGTAGGCCAGCGAGACATCTCCGTGTTTAAGGAAGAGACGCAGTTAGTCCAAAGACTTCAAATGAAGTTCTCTGCTGAAATCCTGCAGACTTTTTAAAAGCAACACAAAGGATGTACTGTAACTCAGGACGGGCATTCACAATCTGGTAAAAGATAAAGCTGGTGTTATTTTATCTTATTATCTCATTATTAATAGCAGTTCTGCTGAAGAAACAGAACCAATAATGAATTTATCCTGCTAACAGGTGCCGTCTGGAGCCAGATACAGCTCAAGTATAGTTTATTCCCTGAGATGAAATAAGTGTGCTTCACCTGCAATCTCACAAACTGCAGTGTGGTTGTTTTATCCCAAACAGATTCAGGGAAAATTGGTAATATAAAAGTTAAAAGTCATCATTTTGGTGAATCGAATTTATAACGATTGGAGTAACAATCTCCTCTCCAATGTGATGTGAACACAGAAGTGCTTTATCACAATCATAAATACATTCGTAAAGTGTTTCAGACGAAAGTACTCTTATCGAGTTTATCACAATAAAAGAATGTGTCACCCAACAACACAACAAAATGGCTCTTTTAGGTATTTTTAGCCACATTATCGGAACAACTATTGGATGGATTGCTATGCTTTTGTACGAACATTAATTGTTTCCAGAGGCTGAATCCTGTTGACCTACAGTAGATGATACCCTGAGTCTTCATGTAGCGCCACTAGCAGGCCAAATTCATCACTTATCCACTGAAATATCTCCACATCTACAAGATGGATTGGCACACAGTTTTGTGCAGACATGCACGGTTCCCAAAGGATGAATTTGTCTCTTTCTCTGCTGCCACCAGCAGTTTGACATTTTTAGGTTTGAGTGAAATACCTCCGTAACTATTAAGGCCGGGGGTGTGACGAATAAACGACATGAAAATGCAAAATATTCATCTGTGAAAATGATATGTCGAGAGCTTTTATTGTGAAAGGTAAGGGCAGAAGGAATGGATCTAGTCTGCGCTGCCTTTGTCAAGGTTGAAAGGAGTAATACAGTTTGAGGTGTATGGCATGAGCTACATCAGGCTGTGGCTCCTCAGACAATACTTATTATTTTAGTGTCTTCAGGGGAATTTTTGATTATAGTAAAAAAAGAAAGTAACACCAGCCTTATTCTTTAAATGACACGCCCTCAATGGTATTCATCTGAAGCTATTGTACCTCAGTGTGTTATGCCATTTAATCTGTTTGACTACAGACTGCTAGAGTGTAAGATTGCACTGGTGCTGCTTTTGTAAAGGTATATATGCTCAAACCTGGCTGCGACATCAAGTGCATCCTTCACTGCTGCATATCAAAAGGCAGCGCTGGTGTAGCGCTTCCTTCAGGACCTCTGAAAAGAGCAACACGTGGATATTATGATAGGGAGAGCCCAGGGGACTTTGACTTACATCATTGTGAAATATTAATGCAAAGCCAGGTGGTCTGCATTTCCTTAGATGTGTATACCGTCAGGATTTGATTGTCAGAGGATGGTTGAAGGTGCTCTGCAGGGGCTTTACTTTATTCTCTTCACATTAAAACAGTCGTAACACAGCAGCACACGTAGAGGCAGATTCTCACTGGCAGGTTTCGACAGTGTGGTTGACGAGTTTTTTTTTAAGGTGGTGGGAGGAGGTTTCCATGAAAAATGAGCTGACTTCCCTGGAAAATCTAAACAGGTTGATTCACAAGAAGAGCGCTGACAGGTGTTGTTTTGCATGAAACTTGAGTCAACCATCATATAACGTCAGACAAACAACATGCAGTATTCTTCCCAGATGAAGGATAAAATCTCACAGTAAGCAGCCCCGAAATAAAAGCTCCTGACAGTAGAGGAAGTTTCTATGCAGCTACAAACCCTCTTTGTAAATGACTGTAATAATGATGATAATGTATTCAATTCTTTTCGAAACTCAGGTTACAAAGTGCTCTTACACATACAAGGAAAATCAGTCAATCATGAATAAACATGAGACAGAGTTTGCTATTCCCAGCTGATAAGCGCTGCAGTGAATGCACATTAGAAGCCTGTATTTAATATTAAAAAGAGTTTTTAAAGTTTAGAAGAGTTTTGTTGCTGATTTGTGGAAGCTCTTTCTATTATTTAAGCAACCTAAAAGCAAAATTAGATCAGGAAATAGCGAGATGACACTTTTCCGCCGTCGCAATCTAAAACTAAATAAAAAAGCTAGATATGAAACACTTCTTTAAACCCACCACAAATCGAACAAATTTTTTTAGTGCGACAAACAGTCTTGGCAGGAATAAAGAAAGTGGCGCCAGTTCAGATGAGAGATGACTAAAATGATGAATTAGGCTTTTCCTGTCTTTAAAGATCCTCTTAAACAGACTTCCTGGTAAACAGTTCATCTTCAGTGGTGACCTCATGCTGCACGAGAGGACACGATCAAAAAGTCCAACCAATAAAGTCATCGCTAGTTTTTTGTAGGGCTCCAACTATTTTCATTACTATTTATTTTTACTATTATTATTAAACATTACTGATTATTTCCTCAATAGATTCATCGTTTGGTCTAAAAAATGTTACATAATAATGCAAAAATTGAAGCTTCCAAGTTGACATCTTCATATTACCCCAAAAATACCCCAAATTAACTAAGAAAACCAGCAAATATCCACATGTGAGAAGGTGAAAGCAGTGATTTTCTTAGCCATTTTTGCTTTAAAAAAATAACAAACATTTAATTGTTTATCAAAATGTGTTTTTTTGTGGATCAACTAATCAATTAATCATCAAGTCTTTTCAGCTCAAGCTTTATAATAACACCATATTTTTTGCTTGTAATATGAAATCACACAGCTTTTCTGTTTATAACTATTAGTGAAATATTGGTTTACATTTCAAGGGTAACTTTTGTATTTTTCAACCTGGACCCTATTTTCCCATGTTTTTGTGTCTAAGTGAGTAATGGAGACAACACTTTTTGAAATTGGTGAAGTATTGAAGGAGAACGCTGCAACCACCAGCTGCTAAATGAGCTGTGATATAGTCATTTGGCGGCAACCTGGTACCATCAGTTCACGTCCATTTTGTCACGTCCATGTTTTTCAGCCGTCCCCGTCAACAGCAATGTATTGCTTTTCTCTGGTGCTGGTTCTCCTGTTTGGTTCTCCAAACTGGGAGCATGCCGACTATCATCTACTGTAGGTAATACACTGACTATGGATAAGTACCTCATACAACCCCACTTCAAAACACCCAAACTGTCCCTTTAAGTCTTTTGAACCGAGTCGAGCCTCAAGTCTGTGAGAAATGACTTGAAAGTCAAAAAGCAAATTTCCGGCTATGAAAATCCCAATAGCAAAATGTCCAGAATCACACCAGAAACAGGATGGAAACAGGACATTTAACTTCCAGTTGCAAGTATTGAATCAAAGCATTTGTTTGTGCAACTGTGCAAAAAGTCTCAGGATGAGTCTCCGTCTGTTTGGACCATAATCCGGCTGTCTAACGCTTGTCAGTCACAGTAACTCTCCGAGTTTCTTTCTATTTTCTCTGAACCGTTCACTCCCCTTAATGGTTTCAGGATTGTGCATCACTTAACTCAGTAGAGTTTTATTGAAGTGGGGAAGAGCTCTTTAATTATGAAGAGCCTGGTAACAGTCCGTTAGCTTGATCACTCATGGGACCAATATGTTCACATAGTTTTTCTTAAAGATGTATTTTCTTGTATTCACTGAGATTGTTCTGCTGTTAAAGCAGAATACTGACTCCTGTTTGTCTCTCTTTGTTGTGCTGCATATGATGTTTTATTATGCAGCGATATTTGAGTGTCAAAGCCGCTGACATTGAGCTGACAGAACGCACAAAACTCCAGTCAAACAACTTCATTCTTTCTGAAGTGAACTACTGCAGCGTCTCTGTGTGAACTCTAATATAGTCTCCTAAACTCAGTTAATGCCACTCTGACCTTTAAGTCAGTCCTCCGCAGGATTTGGCCATTTCCTCTGATTGCAGCAGGAGGAAGCAGTTCATCACTTGGGCAGATTCAGTCTCTCCAATACATTTATAGTTGAACCTCGCAGGAGATTGAGGGCTGAGATGGGGCCACACAGGATGTGAGAGTTGTGCTTTGTAAATACTGTCCTGGCAGGATGTCACTTTGAAGACGCCAACAGCCATCAAAGGTCTGTCGCTCTGCCCAGTGGAAGGCTGATTTGAGAAGACTGCTGCAGCTTGCAAACACTGTATGATACCGCATTACTGTGTACCATAAGATCTGTAGTTAGCTTTTACATTATTATTATTTGAAAAGATGCTCAAAATCGGACAAAAAGAAAAGTTCAGAAATCCAAAAATCTAGATAAAATCTGAATTTAAAACTTGCAGCTTTCTGCAGCTCAGATCCGCATTGATTTTATACTTTTGTTTAAGGGACTACGGCACACTCTCTTCACTTTCTATTACAGGACGCATTTTCTAATGTCAACATCACAAAAGGGTTTATTTTACTGTAAACTGCAGTGATCAGTGCTCTGTTACCACAGGAAACAACACATTTTGGATATAATGGGATAAATACAGCACAGAAATAAATCAGTGAAAAACAAAATGACTATACCATACTATACTAATATACTAATACAAGCCATTGTAAAACAATCCACAATTTAAAAAGAAATCTGATTATACAAGTATTGTTATTTATCAATCAAATTTATCAATGGATAAGTTGATTTTAAAACTAAGAAGATCAAAATCTGACAAAAAGCTATTTCTAATCCACAAATCCAGATAAATCTGACTTTAATAAATACCATTGGCAGCTCAAACACTCTGTAGTGTAGCCATTTCGTCATATTTTGCTTCATAAAAGGGACTCTTTCTTCCCTTTCTATTACTGGAAGTATTTTCTGAGCTGTCAGTGTCGCAAGAAGGCTTTATTTATTGTAAAATGTGACCCCTTTGTGTCAGTCCCCTTTTAATGGCAGGAAAAATGTTCAATATGCTAAGACATAAAATCTGGGTAATAATCTGCTTTAAATGAAAAACCCAGGTTGAATCTGATTTTCAAACTACTGTTGCCACCTCTGACAGTCTTTATTGTGACCATTTCATGTTTTTTGGGCACATTGTCAACAGCTAATTTGTGCCCTTTCTCTCAATTTTCCTCTTCACTCTATTTCTGGAGGCAAACATGAGATGTCAACATCACAAGAGGACCTCATTTACTGCAATGTGTCATGCTCTGAGTTCTGTTACAGCGGGAAACTGAGCTAGTTGCTTTGGGATATAAAATTGGGGGGAAGATGAATGCATCTACCTTTTTAAAAAATGTCCTCATATTGTTTGCAGCCTAAATGCAAAGCATGCTGGACTGCATAACTGGAGATCAAACACTCCCCAAAGCAGTGGTTGCTGATGAAAAAGCCTGTCGTTGAGGGCCAGCGGTCTTTGATCTCAAGTGGTAGCCTCTTAGCCCTCGCTAGGTGTGTGTTTTACTGTTTCTTAATTATAGCCAGGCTGCTGTCTGGAAGTCTTTACTGCAGCAGGCAGGCAGCCTGACTGCTAAATGCTTATGAGGCAGATACTTCCTCCCGTTCAGCAGCAGCAGCAGCAGCAGCAGCAGTAGTAGTAATAGTAGTAGTAGCAGTGTGGGGGTGAGGTGAGGGACGGTGATCTTTGCTGCTCTGTGTGGGAGACAGCCATCGTGTTTCATGCATGTCAGAGAGAGTCGTTTCTTGGGAAAAGCTGCTGAACTCTATTTTCTGCCTCTTTTAATCTCACGTGCTGAGCAGAAGCAAATCTGTCAGGGTCACAGCAGAGGGTACTTTTCAATACGGTGCGAAGCGGAGTGTGTCAGCCCATTTATGTCTCATGTTCACTCCAGTGATTCATGATTTCTGCTACAGAACCTGAATCATTTTTCATCTCATTACCAGAGTTTAGGATGAAGGAGACTTTATAGCTATTCGAAAGTTGAAATGGTTCTCACTGATATATATTTTATTTCACTAGCGGGAATCCAAGTCCTATTAATTATCCTTTAACACCTAACAAGTCTTGTGGGTGGTTTGCCTACGTGAAAAGCAAATGGATTCTTTTATCATTAAACCCTCGCTATGAATTTGTAAAAGATCCCAAAGAATCCCACACGCTGTCGATCAGCTGACTCATTACTTCTATTCATGACATTTTGTTCCTCAGGCCCTCATCGGGATAAACTTCAACTTGTGTTTATAATTCAACGCATTCGTCTATAAAACTCTCTGGAGTGTAGGGACTTTGTAGTGGATGAATTGATAAGCTGATGGACTGGCAGACTGCTTTAAAGGTTCAGCTGGGAGATGGTTGACTTTTAGTGCCATGCATTACGCCTACATAATTTTTACGGCAGGGAAATTTTATTTAAAGGACCAGTGTAACATTTTGGGGGGATCTAGCGGCAGAAATGGAATATAATATTAATAAGTATGTTTTCTTTAGTGTGTAATCACCTGATAATGAGAATCTTCGTGTTTTGAGCCGTTTATATCTACATAGGGAGCGGATCCTCTTCACGGAGTCCAACATGTTGCACCGCCGTGATTTGTATAGCATCAAATCGTAACAGAAGTTATCTCAAGATGCTTTTCATATAGAGCAGGTCTAGATCGTACTCTATAATTTAGACACCCAGCAAGAGTTCCCCCATGAGCATGCATTTTTATGCAACAATGGCAAGGAAAAACTCCCCTTTTAGCGGGTAGAAACCTCGGGCAGTGGGCGGCCATCTGCCTTGACTGGTTGGGTAATTGATGTATCCTCGAACACTGTGTAACACCATTTCCTGTAAAATTTCCCGCTCAGTATGTATCTTCTTTAAAAGAAAAAAAAAAAATCTAAGGGTAAAGATCGATGTTAATGTTATGTTTTTATCTGATTTTTCCTTTTTTATTACTTTGAACTTATCTGCCTCAAAAATCCAGTATCGGGCGGTTTCAAATTCACATTCCTGTAACTTTTCTGGCAGTGTTCTGAAAGCTTTGCTAAAATATTCATCACAAACTAACTTTGCGAATGTTGCCAGATGCACATGGATACACGTTGTTCCTAATGACTTCCTTTGAATTATCTCTCTGCGTGGAAAGGAGGGCTGCTGGAGCTTGAGGTCTTGGCTGAAATGAAAGTCTTGATCTCAGTGATTTTTGCAGCAGCAGCAGCAGCAGACCGTCTTGTTTGTGAAACTTCTCTTCCACTGAGAAACACTGCAGCCTTGTGTGGCTCCGAAGCTCACAGCGACGCTCGTTGATATGTTAGGGTTAATGTGTGGACCTTTATGAAGATCGATTAGACTGATAAAGATCACAAAATGTAACACCCTGTGCCCTTCTTCTGTATCTGGTGCATGTAAAGATCAAAGAGCAGACATACAGGCTGGTGAAATCTTTAAAACACCGACTTTCTTGTCAACTTTTTCCCTGTTTTTTTAGAAATATGGGCTCCATGAAGGCATTTGCTTCCGTTTACAGGATATAATGACAGTGTTTGATCCTCGAAACACACCTGGTCTGTTATGGAGGTTTTTATTGTGAAAGGACGGTAGTTTTACGAGTACAGTACTTCCATCGTTAACAGTCAGAGGGAGCGACTCCGCCGAGGGTGGTTGGTTTTGTTAGTTTTGTTTCTTTTTCACGTGGATGAAACGTACAGAACACGTCTCTTTAAGGATTCAGGAAAACAACGAAGGAATGCGACTGACCTCGAGATGTCAGGAGTGGGTGTATCATTCCCGTCCTCCTCCTCCTCCTCCCTCAACATGACTCTTCGGTTCATGTCTGGCCTCTCCTCGTGTACGCTCATGTGCTCGCAGGGTTCCCTTGTCACAGAGTTGATGGTTCACATACTGCAGATGTTTTATAGTGGAGCCCTGAAAGGCAAAAGAGGGGAAGTTTCTCATGTCTGTTGTATTTTGGGATTTAAGGACTCAGGACATAATCTGTGTGTCTGTTTTTCATCCAGCTGTGCAGAGCAGGGAAGATGATGGAGGAGTGTAGATTAATGATCTGTTTGTGATGAGTAACTCCCTCACGCTGTTAGGAATAGTAACGGAGCCCCGGGCCTCAAAGACATTCAAACTTTTAATTTTTCTCTCAGCCTTCAGAGATAAACACGGAAATACGTTAAGGCACCAGTGAGCTTTAGATTATCCCACTAATGCAGGGCTGGTGCTGATTTATTATTTAAATGATGCTTGAAGGGCTAGCGTGTAGGATTAAGGGGGATCTATTGGCAAAAATGGAATATAATATTCATAACTAGGTGTTGTCGCTAGCTTAGAATGAGCCGTTTATATTTACATACGGAGCGGGTCCTCTTCACGGAGTCCACCATGTTGCTCTGCACATGTTTCTACAGTAGCCCAGAACGGACAAACCAAACACTGGCTCTAGAGAGAGCCTTTCACGTTTTTACATTACACCGTAGTTCTCAAACACACTTGGAAAGGGAGGAGTGAGTGGAGGAGCTATTCAGTTGGTTGCAATCTGCAACCTCACTGCTAGATGCAGCTAAATCCTACACGCTGCTCCTTTAAAATGCCCTACACATGCCGTGTCAGAAAACACATGGAAAACGTCAGCTGTGCTGCTTCTTTTTCTTTCCAGTGTGCTTGGGAGATCGCTCTCCTGTCCAGCCTACCGTTACTAAGCAACCAAAACCTGCGTGCTGCAATGGCGATGAAGTTGCTGTAATTTAGCGGGAAGCCTCACTGACTAAACGAAACACAATCAGAACAACGATACTGAGGCAGATGGAGGCTTGTTTACTTGATAGGTATCAACTGTGAATCTATCTGATGTACTTCCAAGGGTTTTGGTGATATGCACGATAAAAGATTTGTAAACATGTAGAGATTTTGTTTTACCGTTAATATCTCTGCTTGTAGTAGGGCATTGTGGGTAATGTCAATAGGACAGTCAATCAGCACAGGTTCATGACATTATTATATTTACGGGATTTTAGCCTCAATGTGATGAAGTACCTTGTTTTTATCAGGTATTTAATTCACTGAATTCCAAACGTATCTTATATATAAACATATACGACCACTTGTTATCACTTGACTGAAGTTCCACACACATGATGACGCCTGAGTCAACTCCATCCAAGATGTGTTTTGTCACACAAGGTCAAGAATAATGCTCAAATATATATAAACAGTTTATATTTACAATGCAGTTTCACTTTATAAAGTATATTGGCACAATATATAACGTAGCTACATAAACATATATACCTCGATAAAAACGTACCCATACATCAGTCTAACTACTGTACGGCTCCGTGAGTGTGTGAACAAACTCATAAATGGCAGCCAACTGTTTAATTTGATGCCTTAGGTAAAAAAAAAAAAAAGATTTCACAGGCAAAAGCATGAGGAGTGCTGCTTTCGTAGGTGAAAAACATGAATATTTTGTCATGCTGTAGATGAATAGCCTTCAAAATCTCATCAAAAACTTCAGATCCACTTTGATTTCCACTGAATATTATACCCGATATTGTAGAAAACTCTATCAAGCTCTACAGGATGTCTTACAAAACACCACAGAAAACAGTTAAAGCAAAGCTGTGATGCAGGCTGTGTTTTTGTAATTAGAGAGTCGAACAATGTAAATGTGATTGGCTTTACTGTCACATACAGGCATGAATTAACCTTTCAACACACATGCTACAGCTGTAGGAAAATATACAGTAATTATGATAGTGAAGGACATATATAATTGAGATCAGGGACATAAAAAATGGAAAGTGACATCCCTCCTTATTGTCGTTGCATCGCTGGCAGATTGAGATTTGAGCATTCAAATAGAAGTCTGTTTGATTTGGTGCCATATATCGATGTGGCTCAGAGCTGACGTCCAGGTTTTTCCAATCCCTCCTGATTATGGAACATCAGATCTGTGTCACATGTGAGAGGAAAGAAAACAGACTTTTTTTGTGCACTTCTCAGCTGCAGCATGAAGCGCGTCTACGTGCCACAAAGTACCAGCTTTTATTTCAGCATGACAAACAAACTGTAAGCTGCCTGGAAATGCCTTAAAGCAACCATGAAATACTGCTTCAGCCTCACTCATTTGTTTCCATGAAGCAGGACAGCTGGAACAAAAACCTCCTCTTACTCTGCGTTGCATGAAGAAGGATTTTCTTTTTTTTTTTGGCAAGCCTTGGCAGACAGACAGACGGACCGATCGACTGACAGATGCAGACAGACGGAGGCAGAGCTGACCTGAAAACAGCATCGACTGTTGATATTAACCTTTACCTCGCCAGCGGCTCTGTAAAACTTGGCCACCTCTTAATGTGTGTCATGTTGCATAATCGGCTCTGCCAGCCAAAAGGGTGAGGCACTCCTGTGTCTGTGGTGTGTGAGACTCGCGAGTGTAAACACACACTGCAGGCCTGATGGGTAATGCATCAGTTAGAGTATCCTTTCAGAGCAAAAGCCGCCTGTTGGGAGGACATTTTAACTCTCCTAATGCTTCGCTGTCAGTCATTCCAGGCAACTTCAACGCCTCCGGCATGACTTCGCCTCGGGAGAAACATTTACAATGCTGAGATTCATGAAGAGTGACAAAATGAGCAAATAAGATATGCTAATGTTTTGCTAAGGGCTACGTGTGTTCGGTGGCCTAAACTTTTGGCCTCGGTGACATAAAAGGGCATTCTGGACGTGCACAGCTCCTGACATATCTGGAGCTGCCGTGGAGAGAGGGAAAAAAAGCAAAGAAAATATCCTATTTGATTAGAAAAAGAAAGTGAGCCAGTTCCTCTTTGCAGCGAACTGTAGTCGGGCACAAGAGTTTTATTCACTAATAGTTCTTAATGTTCCCTGTTGACTTAGCCATGGCTTGTTGCAGAGGCTTGACCCCAGAGCTGTTTGGGTATATGGTTTGAGGTACAGGAGGGGAGGCACACCAAGATATGCAAAGCCAAGCTATTTCTTCCAAGTTTTCTCCTCAGCAAGCCGAGGTTTCAGTTCACGGTGTGTGCTGCCAGGGTGCTTTTATTGATATTTATGCGTCGAAACATTTTTAATCATGACCTATATAAACTTAAGAGGAGCCCACATTTTCTGTTGTCGTTACAGAAGGACATTGAGAGCCATTCACCGGCGTGAGGTTTTATTTTAAGTTTGGATGCTTTGCCGCCTCCTCAAAGCCGTGTGTAAATGTTTGCTCTGTTTGGTGGAGCAGCACAAAAAGACAGAACTGAAATAAATTCTTATATTGTTTCTCAAAGTGCAGCTTTTTTCACCATTTCTCTGCCCTATACTTCCACCAAAAACTCCCTTTAATTTAGATTCATTATCTGTCAACTTTTGGACTTTCTAATGTTTCGAAAACATACAACAAAATCTGTTTAAATTAGGGCGGTCAAAGTTAACGCAAATTGCGATATTCCGGTTGCAGCGGGCTCAGTTTTAAAGATAGAGGTACCATGGCATGGCCATTTTCAAGGGGTCCCTTGACCTCTGACCTCAAGATATGTGAATGAAAATGGGTTCTATGGGTACCCACGAGTCTCCCCTTTACAGACATGCCCACTTTATGATAATCACATGCAGTTTGGTGCAAGTCATAGTCAAGTCAGCACACTGACACACTGACAGCTGTTGTTGCCTGTTGGGCTGCAGTTTGCCATGTTATGATTTGAGCATATTTTTAATGCTAAATGCAGTACCTGTGAGGGTTTCTGGACAGTATTTGTCGTTGATTTGAGTTGTTAATTGATTTCTAATAATAAATATATACATACATTTGCATAAGGCAGTATATTTGCCCACTCCCATATTGATAAGAGTATTAAATACTTGACGAATGTGCGATTAATCATGATTAACTATGGACAATCATACGATTAATCGCGATTAAGTATTTGAATCCATTGACAGCCCTAGCTTAAATACATCTGAGGCTGAACTTCAATCACAGAAATGCAAGAAAACTGAAATGTATTGAGGATATGGATAAGAACATTCATCATCACGTTAATCTTCCGAAGTACATTTCTGAGATATTTTTGCAAAGTTGCTGTTTATTATTGTTGAGCATTCTCAAAAATAGTTTTCTACTCGCCTCCCCTGCAAATCACAAGAAATTAACTTGTGTATTTTTTCCCCTTAAAGTTCCTTTAAAGGCTGGGGATGAAAATGGCAGGTAATGATGACGAAGGTTTGCTCACATTTTTGAAAGCAAACACACCTTTGAACAACACCGAGGGTGAAAGGTGGCAGTGTCCTGGCTGAATTCAGACCTTTTTTCAACGTAGCAGTACCTCAACTTTTTTTTTTTTTTTAAACGAAAGCACGTTCATACCGACCTCCTTAAGAAGTTTAGACTGAAAGAGACTGTTTTTGAAAAACTGGAGCCCTTCAGCTGAATCCCATATGTTTTTCTTGGCAGACGAGTGCTGTCTGCTTGGCCGGGGCTGATGTTGGGGATATTAAACTGATGGAACACAGGACTCTTGATCCCTTTTTTGAGGGTTGTGTTTAGGTACCAACTGGCTGAGCCTCTGTCAGACACCTGCCATTGTCTCCTCTGATATTTGATAACACCAAATACTGGGTGGCAAAAAAATGTGCCATCAGAAACCTTTCTGCTGGAGAGCCAAACTTGAGATGCCAGAGAGGGTTTTTGAGAGTCTTGCGCAATGTGAAAGTGTGTTTTTAAAGCCAGTTGTTGCTTTACTTTTTTTACACTAATTATGGGATAGTTGCCAAATAATCATCCACAAGGCATTTTATCTTGCAGACTTTCCCTCCCTGAGACATCATTTCCAGCTGGAGATGTATTTTTCCTGATGTTTTTTGTTTGTGAAAGAGATTCCTGGATGATGATTTTTAAGTAGTTTGGATCAGGGTGACGTGATGCATGAATACTGTACGCAGATAATCGCATGCATGCTTTGTTCCACACATCAGTTCACCTGAAGTTGACCTCGCTGATATTAAGAAGATTAAATTAAATCTTTAGTCATTGGAAAAACAGACTGGTTTGAGGTTACGCAGAGTATCTCCTAGTTTACTGTCTGAAAGGGGCAGTAAGTCTTACAGCCTTGTAACACGGTACGACCTTATCGTTGTCACTGTTATGGTTATTTTTATTATCCTATTAATCAGTTAGTCCTGTGGATCGCAACCGTTTCGGTTTGTGGTCTTTTTAAACAAAGCCGTGTCGACTCTGGCCCGTCATTCAGGGACAGCTATGGCTTAGCAGGTAAAGGGAGTCTTCCATTAATCAGAGGGTTGCTGGTTCGATTTCCGGCTCCTCCTGTCTACATGTCCAAGTGTCCTTGAGCAAGACACTCGCTCGCTCTGGTCAGGCCAGTGCCTTTGCATCGCATTGTAGCTCTGTCGCCATCGAATTGTGGATGGAAGGAAAAGTGTCTGCCCTTCTCACATGGTTCTGTGTAACAAACCATCGGACGGGTCAGGTTACCAAGAACCAGCTCTCTAAAGTAAAACCCAAAGCTTGCATATGCGTGGATCTCCAGTTTTCAGTTCTTCTCGTGAGGAGGAGGCTCATCATGTTTTATCTGGATGGATGGTTCATTTCATTTGTCACTTCCTGTGAGTGTCTTCGCTGTGAGGCGACAGCGCTAACCATTTGCCTAAAACAGTCACGCTGCACAGTTCCCTTATTCATAGATAATTACTTTATGTTACTCCAGGTAAAGTAACCACTCGAGTATGTCCTTCAACTACTCATCCAGCAACTGTACGGATGTTTCTGTGTGAGAGAGGGAAATTCATTAATTTCTTTCTTGTCTTTTTTCCTTTATTTGTTTGTTTGTATGTAGCTGCAGCTAACTAACACACAGTTATGAACCATGTGATTCCATATCACTGATGCTAACCTTGAGCTATAATAGCATGACTTATTATTAATATCACTGCTTCGTGGTCACATTCACAAGCAGCAGAAGAGCCTATAGATTAGACATTACATTTCTGACAGCAGTGGAGGAATGAAACAAAGTACAAAGTTTACTTGAGCATTTCCATTTTCTGCTACTTATTACTTATACTACATTTTGAAAGGAAATGTTGAACTTTTTCATCCACTACATTTATCTTAAATCTTAAATTACTTTGCAGATTCAGATTATGTATATTAAATATAAATCAACTAATAAATTAGGTTGTTATAGGTTAAGCTACTCAGTAGTACTTTATATAACGTAAGTAAAGTTAGCTCCACTTTTACCAGCTGCAACATTAAAGCGATGCACACATTAAAGCATCAATAATTATAATCCAAACATATATTATGCATGATTCTGAAATGGACCATTCTGCATAATGAGTACTTTTACTTTGGTAAAGCATATTTTAATGCTAATGCAGGACTTGTAACTCCTATTTCTACATCGTAGTATTTCGACTTTTACTAAGGTAAAATATCTGAATACGTCTTCCACCACTGGTGTGCAGCAGTATCAGCCTGATTACTAAAAAAAATATAGAAAAAATATTTTCACAAATAACCAAAGTGACCTGAAAATAACCTGCAGCACATGGTTATTGTCTCATGTCTTTTGTTCAGAAACTTTCCTGTGTATCCTCCTAAAGGCCAAATACTATCACTGTATATATATATATACTATAACTGTATCATGGAAGCAAGGTTACTGTGAACAGTCTGCTGTGGCAGCTGTGATCCACCGATTACTGGCGACAACATGTAACAAAATAAGGGCTCTAATGACATTTCCTCTAAATGTGTGGTCGGTAATATTCGACCCAGAGGTCTCACTTTCTGTTTAGAGCAACAGTCTGCTTCAGTTACAGAATCCTTATATAAGGACTATTGGGCTAAAAATGTCTAATATTTCTACACCAAAAAAAACACCACATAATAAGTGTGAAGTGTGTAACATTGCTGGCTATGGTCTGATTTTGATAATTCACCGTGAATCACTGGTTTCAGTTTTTCTTGCATGTCATACAGAATATGTGTGTGTGTGTGTGTACCTCAATAACGAAATAACACTTCTTTGAATTTAATATCCAGTTATTTATTACTAATTTTTGGATGTACTACCATTCAGATTTTACTAGGTGCATTTGGACCCAGTATAGTGTTTAATGCCCTGAGGCTTACACTGAAAATCCTCCCAAATGTATGTGTATAATCACCTGAAACTAACGATGGTTTTAGTTAGCTTAGAATGAGCCGTTCATATCTACATAAGGAGCGGGTCCTCTTCTCAGAGTCCGCCATGTTTCTACAGTAGCCCAGAACGAACAAACCGAACACTGGCTCTAGAGAGAGCCCTTCACGTTTTTTTACATTACCTGAAGGCCACCGAAGTTCTCTGACACGCTTGTGAAACCGTGGTACCGCCAGCCTCTGTCTGACTTCCGTTGCTCCTAAAGTAGTGTTATTATGGTTAGGATGGCCTCTGAGCGAGGTGACGGGTGTTACCACGGTTTTGCAATCGGCAGCTCACGTTAGCGCAGTCTTGGAAAGGGAGGAGTGAGCGGAGCGGTACTCAGTTGGTTGCAATCTGCAACCACACCCCTTGATGCCACCAAATCCTACACACTGTAGCTTTAAAAATAGGCCATGGTGAAACAGCATGGTTAACCTTTACTAACATGAATGAAGAAGAATGCAATGAATCCTATTAGTTCACAGTGGCACTTGAAATTAATATTGTTCACCACAGATTAATACCTTGAGCTTCACCTGAATGCAGTTCCGGCTCATCCCGGCCCAGAAGAAGATACCATTTGCAATAAGTTGAAATTTGTTTCTTCCCCTTGTGTGTTTGAGAAAGAAGAAGGAAGAGAGTAATGCCTTTTTTATGCAATGTCTCTGCTTCAAGGATAGAGGAGAAATTAATTTCAGGACAGCTGTATCCAATTGCTTATGTCTCCATTCATTGAAAGTGGTGAGAGCTCAACACTTCCTTTGGGCGACGCAGATTACTGAAACGCCTTGCCCATTGAGGCGGGGGAGGATTTTTGTATTGTTAAGACACGGCGAGCATGTTTCAGCTAGATGTTCACATAATGAACTCTTCTCTTTTCAGTACTTCTTTTCCATCATAGTCAAGCTTAGATAAAAAGGTTTAAAAACGATGGAAACAATCTGTATTGACTGAATTGATTAGATCTTTGCTGTACTGGCCCAGTTTTTATTCCCAAGGGTTGCATGAAAAACTTTTTATTTAAATGGCATCATTCAGTGAAAGTGTTAGTTGTCGTCTTACACTCAGAAAGATCTTTGATATGGTTTTAACCATCTCAAGTTGTGCGTCATGCTGTGGAGCAGCGTTTGATCAGTGTTAAAATGTCAGCGCGGCGTCTCATTACGTGCACTGTTGCATTTTAAAATTGGACTCCGGCTTACACTGTTTGCTTCTGCCATGTGTTAACAAGAAGGTGCCACTTTTACCTCCTCAGATAGTTCATAAAATGCTCCGAATTAAACGGCACTCCTGGACGGATTCACAACTTTTATCCAATTATCCATCTGTCAGTTTGTTTGCTCAGCCTCCCACCTCATGCCGCCCGAAGAGGTGCTTTTAATAGGTCTGCGCTCTAATTGATGATGTATGTGAGAGTAGAGATTCAGATCTGGACTCTGTTCTGCCTCTCATTTTCTTCTGAAAGAAACGCTTTATCTTAAAGAGGACCTATTATGCTTTTGTGCTTTTTCCCTTTACTGTAGTGTTATATAGTTTTTGTTCATGTAAAAGATCTGCAAAGTCATACAGCCCAAAGTCCACGCCAAAGGGAGTTACTCTCCCCCACAGAAACACTGCTGGGCGATATGGCCAGAATTTGACTATGACTTGCCCCAAACTGCATGTGATTATCATGAAGTGGGCATGTCAGTAAAGGGGAAACTCATGGGTACCCATAGAACCCATTTTCATTCACATATCTTGAGATCAGAGGTCAAGGGACCCCATTGAAAATGGGGTCAAATAACGCAAACAAATTTGCGTTAACTAACGCGTTAACTTTGACAGCCCTACTATTTTTGTATTCTCCTGTGTGAATTAAATACTTGGAAAATGAAAAGTACAGAGTATTCTCTCATTTTAAGAACTTGAGTTTTAAGTGAAATTATAGAGATATACAGTATATTGTTTTGATGATATATATCGTTATATTACCTAAACCTAGCTTGATGATCTTCCGTAATTCCCCCGTAACGTGGTGATGTCACCAAGTAAAACATTTGCATAATACCTGCCTAGCGGATAGTTTGGTACACCCTCAAACAAAGCTAGTTAGAGTGGAGCTAGAGCAGAGTCTGAAGAGTTTGGTTCAGTTGACCAATCACAACAGAGTGGGTCAGCTGATCAATCAGAGCAGACAGGAGCTCAAACAGAGTGTTTCAGACAGAGGGTTAAAAGAGGTGCTGCAGCACAGCCAGTATGAGAAAAGTAGAGCGTTTTTTTTTTTTTTATATTAAAGCATTTAAACATGTTCTAGTAGAAACCCAAAATACAAGTATGCACCTGAAAATAAGCATAATAGGTCCTCTTTAAGTGATCCTAACTGATGCGTGTCCTGTTGAAGATTTTTACTGGCGTTTCTGATCGAGACGTTCAACCTTGCATGGAATCAGTCAATAAGAGACAGCTGGGTTGTATCCATGTCAGTTTAAATCAAAATATGCCTCCATATGCCTCTGCTGTCAACATGCCAGTGTTAAGGGTGAATTTGTTTAGCTGTGACTGAATCAAGGTTGGAGATGAGCTCAGAGTAAATAAGGGAAAGACGGGATGTGGTTATGGGTGCAATGCCAGGAATGATTCAGGCTGGATAATCCGCGGACCTTGTCTCCAAATACTAGTGTGTGTGTGTGTGTGTGTGTGTGTGTGTGTGTGTGTGTGTGAGGAAATGGTAATTGTTACATCGCTAAGCAAACTGCATTACAGCCTGACAACATATGCTGACATACAGAAGGTGTATAATCTGTATCTGCGAGCGATGCCTGCAGGTGTCTGATAAATACACAACGATAAGCCGAAGACGAAATCCCCCCTGCAAATATGTTTAAGTTAACAAGGCGACAAGAAAAATATGAATTTTAAAACCTTCCCTCAGATGAACTTTTTTAATATTAAGTTTGGTTTATATTGTCTGTCATTTCTAACATCTAGCGAAGAGTTTTATGGCAGCTATTTGGCATTTTTTAAAAATCAGCCTGTCGTAGCTTTTGATACTTTAAGGTGAGACGCTACAGGCAAAAACATTGTTGTTCATGCACTGCCAATTTGAGATTTTGGGCTATTTTGCTTCCATAACAAGTCTTCTTTCAGACTAGTTGAAAGAAAACATCCAAAATACACATTTAGGTGTTTATTTTACTGCACTTTGTCTATTTGAGTCTGTAGATTTCTCCTAAATTCACCCAAAGTTAGCATTAGATAATGCCTCATTTGCATATTTAAACTTAACATTCAAGAAAACTTGCAATACAAAACACAATTGTCTCATTATAAGTAGGCTTGGCACAGTAGTCGATGTTACCGGTGTTACACGGTGTTCAGGCATAAACTAGCCCACCGCCCCCACCGTTGTTTTTCTTTTTTTTATAGGAATAAAACCCATTTTGTTTATTTTCATGACTCAGCAACATGTTATCAATACATAGCCGGACAAGGGAAGCTACAAACTGAAAGTGAAAGTGTCTGCTCCGTACAGAGTCTCAGCTCAGAGCAGAATGAGTCAGATATCACACACACACACACGCACACACACAGACAGCACGAGAGAGAAAGAGTTGACAGATAAGGCGATGGCGGAGGATTTAGAAGTGTATTAACCGGTGGGGAAATTTCCTCACCGTCACATACCTAAATGTAAGTTATCAACTGGGGAAGTTTCATAGTGATATCTATTACTTTATAATGTTTACCCTATTCACCTGCAGTGTCTTCAAAATGTATGCAGTTTTACAATACATATCTTTAAAGGCCGTTTTCTCAAAATTAGTTTTTTCTCTGAGCCAGAAATCTCCACTTCAGTATCACTTACATACACCAAATTTTAAAGTTTCATTCCTATCTATATTCTGAAGGTTTTTACAGAGGAGTTTGTTCATTTATCACTCATAGTCTGATTTATAGAACATTTTCTTCCTAAAAACCTGGTGAAAATGGATTTTTTAAATGTCCTTTGACAGTATTTTCTGATTTATTGAGTGATTAAAAAGAGATATCGAAAAGTCCCACTGTAAAAACCTTTGACTCTAATATGTCAATAAAATAAACCAATAATTTGACCCTAGCTTTATCCAATGTTCAGATTTCTGTTCTGGACATGAATGCAAATTTGCTAAGATAATGCTTCATTTGCATATTTAAACATAAAGTTTCAGAAAACTTTAATACAAAAACGAATTGTCCTAATTTAAGTTATCAACTGGGGAAGTTTCATGGTGAAATCTAGTAGTTAAAACTTTTGTATCTCTTCCGTATTCACATCACTCTGCAGGAGATGTTGTTGTATCTGATAAGGAAGACATGACAAAGATAACTGGATCTCTCCTTCTGTATTCATGATATAAATTCATATTCTGGTAACCTCTAGCTGTCATCCGAGCTGTCAAATGCAGATTTCATTTGAATATGAACAGAATGTCACGCAGTAAATTGTCCCTAGAATTCAGATTTTCTTTCATTATGTATCTATATCCTCTCCGCTGTGAGTTTCCTGGCAACATTCGAGGCTTTGTTGTGATTCAATTGCATGAACAACATGTGGCCGACATAGAAACCTTCAAGGGCTTTTCAGACGGTAAGCAACACTCCGCCTGCGTACTCGCTTCGATGTGCAGGGTCTGACTGCGTGATCTTATGTGAAAAGACAGGCAGACAAGCGCTCCGCGAGTAAACCTAAGGCGCTCTATACGTGGTAACCATGGAAACAGCTTCTGTGCACTACTGTAGCCCTGCTGATACAACTGTGCGGCATCATATACACCAGTTGCTCCCCGTGCGCTTTACAGCAGCCCACTGCTCCCAAGGATGCAGAGGTCAAATTTCATGTATGTACCTGTATGTATGTGGCAAATACAATAAATACAATTCAATTATTATATACAATACAATACAATAATACAATAACATTTATGTGTTTTAACAACATAGTTCCCAAGCTACCTAGCTAACTGGCCACCCAGCTGTCTCTGGCTGCATCCGTTCTCTTACCGGCGAGCTGCGACCACACACTTTACGGCCCCATTGGAGTGTGTTCTGTTGTCACCATAACAATTAACAACAATCTTTTGTACTAGTCAAAATCACAACAGCAAACCGTTCAATTACACTCCTACTCCTATTTTAATTGGTGGTATGGCAGTTCCTCATGGGAACATCCATGATGAGCAATGCTGCCAAGTGGTTTTTTGGTTTGAATACTTTGGCGAGGAGGAGTAAACCTGGTTATGTTGCTAGAAGACACCTGGTCTTCTTAAGCTGGAACAAATCAGACTGGCATTATGGCCACATTATGATGTCATAAAGTGGCAGTATGCAGCACTAACGGCTAGGTTGACCATGTCTTTTCCCCCGCAGCACAGGTCAGGGGTCATTTTGGTTGCCAAAACCTTTAATTTCATTTCACTAGCAGGCTGTTCATCTTTGAACAGCACACCTCGTGACATGAATATTCTGTTTAAAGTTACATGCAAACCTGAGTTATGAACTTAAATTGGAGTCCAGCCAGTAGTGCGTGTAAACAGGAGGAGAGATGGGGGGGGGGGGAGTGCTAGGTTGACTGGGGACTATGGGAGTTGGAAACGAGTTCAGTGTGCGTGTTGGTTGCAAAGCACCATATGTGCTCCGTCCAACAGAGTGTTAGTGGAGAGGCCAGAGCGAGGTGCAGCAGTAGAGGCTGGACCGACCGGCTGACTGAGAGCTGGAACGAATTCCTTTGGAGCTCTGTGAGAGGTGGCTCTGTCTGCGCACAGGTGCACAGTAGCAGCTTTTTTTTTTTTTTTATTCCTGCCTGCCAAAGCAACTCGCTCTCTAAAGGACGAACGTTACTGTTGAACATGAATTCATTCAATGTTCCTCCTGTCTCACCGGATGTCGCTGGTGTTTCGCAGCAGAGTGTTTTGACTTTTGAGCATCGCGCAGCCCAGATGAGCAGATCACACGTATTTGCATTTTACATTAATGTCCTCAGTGAATCAAAACATCACCTGAGGCCGAGGTTTTATTAGCATTTTGGCATCATTAACATTTTTAGCAGTTTAACACATTTGTAGAGATAATGCACTAATTACAGAAATGGTTTAGCAAAGTGTAGCACAGGTCACTTATCATACTAACACGTGTGTTTTGATGCAGCTGACACCTGCTTCAGCACATCACTTGGATTTGAGAACATTCAGTTTGCTTGTACCTCATCGTGTTAGCTGGACAGTGTGACCTTTTTATATATATATATCCGCCCTAAATTACGGGCATGACTGGCTTCTTATTGCAGGGAATCTGAAGGCGGCAGGTAGCCATCACAAAGCAATTTCATACCAATGTGTCGCTAATGATGTGGAGCTTTCTGATCGCCGCCTGCAGCTGTCGGGTAACCAGCTGATGATTGCAAACAGATTTTAAGTTACACGAAAAGAATCAAAACAACATGAAACAATGTCACACTGAGGGACCTAAATACATTAAAGACGGCAATTAGTACGTAGAAACATTCTCTATTGAATAAATTACTAAATATTACATTAGCACATCTGTCTTTTCATATATTTTATGCATCTGTTTGGGGTAGTCAGTATGTTATCGTCTGTCTTTTTGTGTACGCATCAGTCTACACAAATGAATGACAGATTTAATTTTCACCAAAGGATGAAGAAGATGTCCTTGTTGCATGAATTTACATAAAGAAAAACAGCTCAATGCAATCATGATCTTGATTTGTGACCTTATTAGCATGATTGTTGGTGTTTAATAGATAATAGTTGATTATGGTAGGACATTAAGAAGTGTAAAGTAACAGTCACTTGCTTTGTAGTCTTTCCTCTCAGTAGAGAAGTATTTGCCGTACGAGTAGCGTGATTCCATATGATCACTTATCTGGTGTTGTGTTGCAGGCTGGGATGATCCGCACCGACTCCGACGAGTACTTCATCGAGCCGCTGGAGCGAGGCACTCAGGAACTGGAGGACCAGGGCCGGGTCCACGTGGTTTACCGCAGATCGGCTCTGCTGCAGAACCCCTCCGACATCTCTGTGGACTACCAGCTACAAGGTAAGACGCACAACCATAAAGGTTTACTGCTACTGGGACTAGTACTGCTACTACTGCTGCTACTATTCTATGACGTTACTTTTTTTATACTATATAGTCATTTTATAATGGGACTTTCTGTTTTGTTTCAATCTTGCAGATGAAGTGAGGAGTTATATTTAGGGTTCTACAGTCAAAAGTAGTCTGATTGTATAGAAGTTTATGAGAAAATGAGCCTACTTCTCACTTGATTTATTACCTCAGTAAACAATGTAAACATGAGTTTATGGTCTCAATCGCTAGTTTCAAGTCTTCTTCAATACAGCATGATGTTCATTTAGTAAATTATGGTCCCATTTAGAGTCAAAGAGACCATAAAGCAGGGGATGCTTTAGGGCGTGGCTACCTTGTGATTGACAGGTCGCTATCACAGCGTTGTCCGGTGTGGGAGTTGTCCGTGTTTTCGTCTTACAACTTTAACTCTTTCACAGTCTGTTTTCAGTTCATGAAAGTTAATTGCAACATTTTGGTCGCCTAAAAATGACTTATTCAGCATTCGGTTGTACTCAGCTCCACCCTCTCGTGTCACTTCCAGTTGCAAAAAACCAAGATGGCGATGGCCAAAATGCCAAACTCGAGGCTTCAAAACTGCACTTCACAAACCAAGGGGTGACGTCACAGTGGCTACGTCCACTTCTTACAATATATACAGTCTATGTGCTTGACCTGACCTTGGTTACTTTCAACTCAAATGTCAACTTATTAGCTTTCTTTGAAGCTTTCAGCTACATCTCATGGTCTTCATCAGCAAATAGGACTGATTCGTCGTTCCACACTTGAAAACTGACCCAGTTCTATTTGCTAATGAAGACTGTGAGATGCAGCTCAGAAAAAGCCAGTAAGTGGATCTTTGAACTGAATTTTTTACGTCATACAAATTACTGCTTTTATTACAACTGCTGCTCTTGCTACTATTATTATTACTGCTAACAGCTGTCACTGCTTGCTCTAAATACCCTGCTTGCCCTCTATTTATACCAAACAAATGTCACTGCTGACGGAAACATGTATAGTAATGCGTCACATCCACTGTGAAGGAGATGTGTGCCCAGAAAGACTGTGAATCATGTTGTGTTTAGGAACGGCAAATGTTAGAGCTCCCATGAGTCACTCGTTTATCAATCGGCTATAAGGAGTCATGAAAATGGAAATATATTCACATTAAAGGTCACATATTATTGCTTTTCTTTCAGTTTGAATGTGATAGTAAACATTTCAATGACAGAAAATACAAAGACTCAAATCTGTTGGTACATGACTGTGTCGCGGCCCATCTGTGTTGTAAACAGAGCTGAAATACTGGTTTTGAGTCAGACGGGCTGTATCATCACGTGCATGGTGTGCATGTGTGGTAGTATGATGCTTGTATTAATATCTGAACGTTGTCACAGCAGCTTCTGACAGACTCACTAAGTGTTGCATATCCTTTTCAAAAGTCATCTGCCAGTGGAGAGATTGGCCCTGACTGCTGTTTTGGAAACCTTTTTCACGTCATTACAGTAGTAAAGAAAAACAGAAACCGTTCTCAGGCAATCAGCTGCTCAATTTATAATTCAGAAAATTCATTTTAATTATTTTTTTTCCTCCACGGGCTGGCACACAAGCTGTGAAAATTACCACATGAATATTTATTCGCCTGGCAGTTTCATGCAATCCTGAGGAGATTTTTGTGTTGATGATGGCAGTAGTTGTAATCACATGTTGTTTGTGTGTCAGAATTCATGAATAGATATTGGGGACAAAGAAGGATTCATGGTTCATATCTCAAAATAGCTCCAAAGCTTTGAGGAGCAGCTGTCAGTGCTCATGTATGGAAGCCCAAAGGGTCCAATATTGAATAAATTAAAAAGACATAATGAAGTAAATAATCATATGAATAAATGTTTAAAATTAGGGCTGTCAAAGTTAATGCAATAATAACGCGTTAACGCAAATTCATATTAACGCCACTCATTTCTTTAACGCATTAACGCAATGGATCTTTCGGAGGTTGTAACAGGCTTAGTTTTTAAACGTTTTCTTGGTCTATATTTGTTTACATGTTGGCATATTGGCACCATTAAAAGTATGCCAAATTAGCTCTTCCTAGTGCCTGTTTACAGTGTACCCATATATGTTCAGACAGCTAGCACTGGAGTACTCTGATACTGAAGAAAACTTAAAAATGTGATGATTATCATGCAAGTTCTGGAGTTACAGTATATGAAGCGTCTTTTTTCTACGATTTCTAAGCAGATTTATTTCCGTTTATTCCGGAGATAAGACCCCCTTTAGGAAGTGTATGAATCATGCTGAAACATAAGATATGTGATGTGTGATTTTTTACTCCCATACACCTCATGCAGTATCTTTGCCTCACGTCTCTCCCTCCTTGCCGCCTCTTCAACTCTCCCAGGCTTTCGAATTACAGACCATATACTATAACTTCCCGATGGTTAAAATGCTGTCCAGAACGATGAGTTAAATTACAGAGGAGCACAGTGAATATATTCATATTTCATTCCCCACCTCCCCCTGTAATATTAATCCCATACGAATGGGGCTTAAGTTAGTTTAGCGTTACCTAAAGTAGTGTGGCGCTGTGGGACTTTGAGGCTCTACGTCTGCTTTGAAACAGACAGGGTTCTGCTCCTCCTCCTTTAATAAAACATGCCTGACTCTCTATGAAAGTGCTGATAAGCCTCAGAGCTTCTCAGATTTTCAGATCATTTATCGCCAAGAAAAGATGAAGGAGAACTTCTCTCAGCGGTAGCAGTATGCTACATAACCAGAAGTCTCTCCCATAATAAAGGTATCACAGGGCTAGGAATAAACGTGGATAAATGAATCGTAATGATACCTAATAAGATCCAGTTATCATTAAAATCAAATAACATTTCATAATAAGGGAAGTTGTATTAATTTCCTCAATTGCTTATATATTTTACACAATGTAAACATATGATGATTTATTTCATAATGTCTTTTTTAAATTTTAAATATCGAATAATAAATAATGTTGTGGAATTATTTCTGATTTCATGGGCTATTTGGGGATTTCTGCTTTATCATTACATACTTGATACTGATTTGGAGGTTGAATACCATGGCAACGGTTGAAGCTTTAGAAGCCCTAATACATACAGAGTATTCCTCCATCGAATAAATATGTTCACATGAGGAAACACTTGTTAAACTATAAGCGTTTGAAATGTCTCGCTCGTTTGAATGTGAAGTGTCGGCTCTGTTGGCTGTTTATGATCATTTCACTGGGGATGCGAGCTCATTGATCAACAAGATACAACAGGAATCCAACAGGGAGGAATAAGTAAGATGCTGGTGGAAATTAACACAAAAAAAGGTTGTCACAAGTTGCGACCGGCAATCTAATGCTCTGAGAGGCTGAGGCTTTGAATTATTGATGGAAAACAAGATTCTGTTTGAAGCTGCTGATTGCATAGATTGTTGGTTGTTGGTGTGTGCAGCATGTTGTCATCAGATTCTGTGAACACATGGAAATGGAAATTATTTCAACAGCCGCAAGCTGCGTGTGACGGGCAGGTGATGAGCTAATTAGTTAGAACGTATGGTCACGTAAGTCCATACATGAAGGAACGAGATGTTTCCCTTCATGTTTTCTCGCCGTTTAGAGAAAGATGGACTCCCTGCTGTTCTTCTTCTCTCATGTCTTTGACGGAAAGCACAAAAGAACCGCCAGGCGTGGTATAAAGGTGGTGTACACTGATAAACAACACACTCATGTGCTGATGTGACTCTTAAAGAGTAATTGCTATCACTGTTTCACTCCGTTGAGGCCTACAACACAATATACCGTCAGGGGAACATCAAGTTCCCCTTCCTGCTGATTTATGTTCTGCTGCAGCAACATTTCCTCGGAAAATCAATTCCACTCAACACCTGATATGTGTTTACAGCCGTTACATGGTTAGCACAGATATGTGCTGCTTCAGTAACCTGACCGCTGTTATTTCTTTATAGCAGAAAGTTGCTATGTGTAACAGACCGTTGCTATGGACGCAGTTCTGTTGTCGGACTCTGGCGGACCGTTTTTGTGTCAAATTATTGATTTCTTAAGTAAGTAGCCGTGTAATAAGCGTGATAATGTACAGCAAGCCGGTCATTGTTGTGAAAGAAACCCCTTCAGGGCGATGAGAGACCGCGTTGGGTCTCTGTAGCATAAGTTTGGGCCGTTATTTAGCCTCCTTCACGACAGGCTAGTATGACAGAATTGGTACCAATGCATTCCTTAGGTTTTCTAGTTTCATATGATGCCAGTATCTTCACTCTTCACTTTAAAACTGAGCCCACGACCACCTAAAAATCTCAAGTTGCGTTATTGCATTAAATAAATTAGTGGCTTTAAAATGAATTTGCGTTAACGCGTTATTATCGCGTTATTATCGCTTTTACTTTGACAGCCCTGGTAGTAATTGATCATGTTGATGCTTTTATTCAGCTAAAACCTGGCACCACTATCTTGTTTATTTTGTAATGCTTCCTAACAGACACCGAGAGGGAAAGACGATGAAGGTGGAGAGTGCAACTGCCCAGACCCACTTCTTGACACATTGGCTGCTCCCCATTTGACCATGATGGCGTGCCGCTCGTTACCTAGCAGTAAAGGCGGAGGGACCAGTTTAAATGGAGTGCAGGTGACATATGAGGTGGCAGGTGTGACATTAATCAAACAGCAGCAGGTAGCGGAGATGGTGTTTCACAGCTTTAGTGCAGCAACTTTTCCCTTGGGAGTCAGCCACCACAAGCCATGTGAAATATGTGTTTATCAGAAACGACACACACTCGGCTTAAACTGTGCCGGTCTGTCCTGGTCAGGTTTTGGAGGGCACCCATTAGGATCTCCAGAGAGGTATAGAGAGTGAAGTGGGAGTTATGTTAGGCAACCATGATTTGCTTCGAGTTTGGGCATGAATGGATGGGTAGATGGACACTTTATTTATCCCCAGGGGAAATGTCACAGCAGCAGTACACGGTACAACGAATAATGCAACAGAACCCTGTTGTAAAACAGTTCAGTTTCAGTTTATTCTCAACACAGTTAAGACACAAGTGCAATCATAAGACATAATGGAGATATGTGAAATGGGACTCCTTGATAAGCTATCTCAAGCTTGAGAATAGAGGCCCAGAATCCTGTTAATGCATGCAACATTAGTTTATTTATGTAAAATGTCCAGATCTTAGGTACATTTTGATGAATTCTGCTGCAGTGTTTCGTTCCTGATTGCAATGATGTTGCATTCTGAAAAATTGCTGCAGCTCTGATTTGTGCGTCTGGCTGGCTTCTTCACCGTAGCAATCGCTGCTGAGGCTCAAATCATTGTCGTTAGAGCAATTCCCCATGTCAAACTGAGATAAATCTCAGAAATAAACCTTGTTTTTTAACCAATTGCAATAGTAAGCTTATAGTGTTGTTATATAATCAAGGAGTGTTTAGCATTTAGGGGGATCTATTGGCAGATATAATAATATAATATCATTAAGTATGTTTTCTGTAGTGTATAATCACCTGAAAATAAGAGTCGTTGTGCTTTCTTTACCTTAGAAGGACCCGTTTATATCTACATACGGAGCAGGTCCTCTTCACAGAGTCTGCCATGTTTCTACAGTAGCCCAGAACGGACAAACCAAACACTGGCTCGAGATAGGGACATTCCCGTTTTCATGTTTTCATGTCAGCCACCGTAGTTCTCCTACACACTTTTTACGTGCTGACATTACCTTGTTTCCGTTTGTGTTTTACTTATTTTAAGCCCACAAATGACGTTTTCCCTTCACCTAACCAAGTGGTTTTGTTGCCTGAACCTACTGTAAGTGAGTGGTTTTGTTTCCCACTGTTGGTACTGCACGTTCATAACAGGTGTGTAATATTCACGTCTCTGCGAGGCAAAACATGACACTGACACGCTGTCCTCTGGTGGACAGGCGGGTCTATTACAGGCTTTGGCATGATGTGGGGTTGCATCGCTAGATGCCCCCAAATCCTACACACTGCACCTTTAAGAAACATTGAGGTAGTTGAGGTAGATTTATAATGAGGAACATACTTCTATTACTGACTTTGCTGCTCTTTTGATATCATGTCATGTCATGATTTGTGTTGGAGCCAGAGCTGGCATGGGAGTGAATGTTTTGGTAGATGGCAGAGCCATAACAGGGTTTCTTTGGTCTGTTTTTCTACCTTTGAAATATTGTTTTCGAAATGTTCAACAGAGACTTTTTTTATGGTATTCCTGGCTGTCCACATTGTGAGGCTGGAGGAATGTGTTTGAGTCAGGTTTTGTGTTGTAGGGTTTCAGTCTTGAACATGGATATAGACATTTTCAATACTCCCTCAACATTTTAAGGCAGCCTGTTGCTTCCAAGTACAGCTCTACCTTCAGGATATAACAGGAGACCTTACATTAACCTATCTAACAAACCGTAGCAGCCTTCTTCTCCCTCCCTCTAATAAAGGGTTAACATCGATCGTGGTAGGTGCTGTGGAAGATTGTTTGCACTGTGCAGCCGTGCTCCTCTCTCGTGATATTTTGGTGTTGATTGGAAGTCATACCATGAACCAATTTGTCATGTCCTGTGACTCGAGGATTGGTTTTTCCAGACTCCCTCTGGCTGATGACAGTGGAGGAGCTCCTTATATAACAAGCGCTGCTGTGATGCCTCCGAGCAAGGCACATCCTGCTTTTGAGGAGCTGCTCAGTGGGGGAAATTGGCCAAGCAGGTGTACTGGGCAGCTGTCAGGTGGGTTATTTTTGTAGACTTGAAGGGCCTTTTCCTAAACCTTTATTTCATCTAACAGTTCGCCTGACTTTTGTAGAAAAGTCTTTAAAGAATTGGATGCTTGACTTAAAAACACATTTGTACAGACCTCATCTTTAGTATTGATCTTGCTGTAGACAAGGCAGCCTTTGATATTGTTGAATTTAAGGTCAGTGATATTGGATAGTTTCTGTGAACTTACACTCACACCTGCAGGCAGTGTTGGAGAAGTCAACTACTTTTAAAGGGCTTAACAGGAGCAGAGAGGAGACCGGAGGCTCAGAACGTGTTGCTGTTGCTTACAATCCTCCTGATCTCAGTAGTGTGTGTGTGTTTGTGTGTTTGTGTGTGTGTGTGTGTGTGTGTGTGGTCAAGGCGCTGTGTTTGTTTCAGCACCTCTTATTTCCTGTTGAGGCCCGAGAGTCAGATGAAGAGCAGCTGGTGTGTGTGTGAAAACACTTCTTTTAAGGGCTTTTTGTTCATGTTGGCTTAAAAGTCGAGATTGAAACATAGTTCTTGACCTTGGAAACTGCAGTTGGCAAAACAACCTCGACTGCTGGTTGTCTCCAAGGTCAAGAACGAACTCTCAATCTCAACTTCCTTGTAGTATTTTAAACAGCGGTGCAGTGTTTTGACATTTGACAAACTCAAACTCTTAGACACAATAAACGCCTATCAACACATTTCTTTTCAATGCAAAGGGGAGTTGGTGTTCCAGTTCATCCCATCGGTGTTGGATGGGGTTGAGGTCAAGGCTTTACAGGTCAATCCAGGGGCTCTTTGTATTTCTCGATTTTGTGCCTCCTCATCTCCTCACTCCTTGAAGTGGGCCGTTACTCACCGGTACACCGTACCGGCACTTCTTCATTTCACTCCTTGGCTTACACCGTGACTTTTTCTTGCGTACCGGCACTTCTCACAAGCTGCCGGTACTCTTCTCTGCCCTTTACATATCAGGTTCTCTGGAAGATTCATAATGGCGATTCATGACGGCGCAGCACCAGTGTTTTGCACCGCGCCTCATAAACTGTATGAACATAAAAACTATGTGTGGAGCATCTGGACGAGCCGACGTACAGCACAGGGGAGGGGGGTGAGAACGAGGGTGCTGTCATTTATCAATACAACGTTCACGTACGTTTTGTTAAATAATTAGTAAACTGTTCGTCATAACCTTTTTTACTTGTCACCAAATATAATTAATGAAACATTATTTAAACGTTTTCTGAATCTGCTCTATTGCTTTATAGAATATGATTTTACAGGGCAAACATTTCCAGAAGAATTAAATATTCAGACGAAGGCTGTGATGAATAATAAAGAAATAATTTAACTGGTAATGATGATGGCCCAAAATTATGTAAAATGCATAGTTTTAAGTCAAAAAAATTCAGAATGTGTCTCTGTATAATATGTAGGAACATCCTGACTGGGACTCTGCTCCTAAAACGAATGAATAGCTGACACACCTCAGCTCTGCCTGTCTGGCTGGCTGCTGTTGATTCCAGCCTATAGACATCCTATAATATATTATAGAGCGACACTACAAATAACACAGGAAAGCCCATGGGTAAATCTACAGACACACCACCTTAACCCCGTAATGTTCCAGTTGAAGTATTATTGGAGTTTTATAGGCCAACTATAGAAGATGCATAGCCCGAGTATAATAATATAGCAATAAAACCACAGCTGATTATGACTGACACAGTATGACATGCTTAAAGAAATAATGAATAAATAGGAATAAGAGAATAGGAATAAGATACTGGCCAATACACACACCAACATGTGAATAAGGGGAGTACCTGAACTTGTTTTTTTCCACTTCAAGCACCGGTGTATCCTTTGCGTAATTCTTTTCGGCACCCGTGACATATAAAAGAAGCGTGACAATGGACAGATGATGCAGCTGTGCCACAAGTCATATTTAATTGTCATCGCTTTAAAACGACGGCTCCGAGGCAAGGAGGTCTCATTTTTGCTAAACACCTCTCTGCTCGCGTCTCTTTGTCATCTCCTACGCTCGCATCTCCCGAGGGCGGAACTAAGACGTGAGGAGAGGAGGCGAGAAAAATAATCGAGGATTTACAAACTGGGAAACGAGAAAGGCCTAAGTTCTTCCACTCCGAACTGGGAAAACCATTTCTTTATGGACCTGGCTTTGTGCTTTGGAGCGCAGTCATGTAGAAACAGGAAAAGGGTCTACAAGACCGCAGGGCTTTTGGCCACATAGTGTGTTTTTCAGCGTGGTTTTTGGTTGACTTTTGCTTTCAGCTGATGGTTAGGGAGTATTCTCTACTCGACTGTGGGAATTGTGCCTGTTGCAGCCTCGCCTATAACAAAAGATTATCCCGTTGTTTGTGGAACCAGATTCTGAATAAATAATTCTCAACGTCTTTGCTTAATTTCTCAGTTTTAACAATCCAGTAGGCAGAAACGGGATTCTGCTGACACTCCTGCAAGTAAAACAGCCGAGAGCATTTTCTGTTTTCCTATAAAACAAATTTCTGTGATATGAGATGCCAAAGAAAGCAAACAGAAGCGAGAGGATTACAGTTGGAAAGGTGCTAGTAATCATCCAGCACATTGTTTCTTTACAGAGCTCCACTGGATCAACAGTTTGATTCATGGAAGAGATTTTTGTCTGGAAGGGTCTCTTACAGATTAAAATGTTGTCTACGTTTGACAGTGAAGAAATGTATCATAAAATCTTCTCAATCAATTGTTTATCTTGTGGCATTTTTAAGAAGTTGACAAGCAATATAACTCCATTAAATGGTGCTTACTTTTACATTATATTGTGAAAGTTAGACCACACAATGAAAATATTACGTAACTCGACTTGGACTTGAGATTTGGGACTCGTGAACAATCTTTATTTATTTTTATTAATGAAAATTGTCTGACGAGCTGAATGTCATTCCCTCCCTTATTATCATGCTCAACCTTGCGAATCTGGCCACACATGACTATAAGCTAACACACAACCTAACGTCTTTAGATTGCTGTTTGCTGAATATTTTGAAAAGATGAGTGTTTGCTTGCCACACATGTTTGCATAGAGTGCTGGCTTTGCCTCTTCTGTTTTCTTTTTCCTTTCTCCTCCTTCCTTTCTCTCTCTCTCTCTTTTTATTTCATTTGGTAAATAGTGTAACAATTGAAGCAGTTCCCTATTCTGTATAAACATCTAGAGTTTTGCACAAATGTGTCTGATGAAAAATATTTGAAACATAAAATGGAATAAAATACCCAACAATAATATAAGATAAAACAATAATAATTATCGTGATATCGTGTGCCATTAATAGCCACTAAATGGACCTTGTGGTGCGATTGTTTGCTCAACCAAAGGATTTTAATGTGTGTAGATTACTGCAAAATGAAACCACATTGCAGACTTTCTGATTCTGAGATCACACAAACCTCATACTGATACTGATCAGTCCTGGACTGCATCCATCCTGACAAAAAACCTCCTGTGAGCGCTCTCTTTCCTCCTCTCAGTGTGAATACTCCTGATTTTCCCCCAACAGCTCAAAGGAGCACTCAAACAAAAGAAAAGAGATGCTCACTGTGAGCTTTTCTGGAGCCAAAATGACTCAGGTACAAATAAATGGAAAACGTGCCTGGAATCATGAAGCGAATGGGAGTGTGATTACTTTGGTGATAAATTGGCACATCTGCCTGGTTAGTGTTGCCCCACCGCTTTCTCATTCTGGTGGAAGAGAAGAAGTCTCTGGGGTCCACAAACCTCAATGTGTTTGGAAAAGGCCAGTTTTAATAGATCAATCAATTCCTCTGGGTTTTTGAAGAGAGAGAAAGCTCAGTTGTAAGTGCTCATCCAGCCGGGAGTTGACTTTACCCTGTTCTTATCTATCTACAGACATCTACAATAATAATAAAAACACACATTAGTACACCTTTCTTATAAAGAATCTACAAATGGCATCCTTTTTGCATCTTTTTGTTATATAGTTATATGGTACTGTTGGGTGTATGGCTCCAAAAATCTCTCCTACTTTAGAAACTGTGGCCAGATATGCAGATATATTGACTGGGTTTTGTACGGAACATTATTTTCATGGCAGCAATACAATATAGACGATAAAAAGAAAAGTGCTGTTTATAGAAAACATAAAAAATGAATAAATGTGTGAAATGCAACTTTGTGACTCACAATAAGCCATCTCTAGAATAGAAATCAGCATTTGGCACCGTAGGACATGAAGGAACAAACAAATGAAAATATTTAGCGTTTTAACATCAAAGCCTGGCTGATTTTACCATTTTAAAATGAACAATGTACCTGTCAAGATTCGTTTTTTTAACATAATCTCATGACATAAACAAATATATTTTGACAAGGATTCCTTAATATTGGTGTATGTACTGAGCTGGGTATTTCACAGAAAATAAACGCTCTGTGGTGGACAAAGAATATAATTGAGAAACAAGAATTTTGCATTTCTGTGCTGCAATTTCTTGTTACTTATTAGGTAACATGCAGTTGGCGATTTGAGGGGGGTTACCATCCCCTTTGTTAGCAAAATGACCAAAATGAATGCCCAATGTTAAAGGTGCAGTGTATAGGATCTGGTGGTATCTAGCAGTGAGGTTGCAGATTGCAACCAACTGAAGCTTCTCCCGTATGTACCAAGCGTGTAGATGAACTACGATGGCGACGCAAAAATGTGAATGTCCCTCTCTAGAGCCCGTTGTTATAAGAGTAGAGTAGGTCATTTGGAGCAGAGCCAGTGCTTAGAGTGTGTGTGCGATAGGAGAGAGTAACGTTATCGACTCCGGCCCAAAACAGTGTTTGGTTTGTCCGTTCTGGGCTACTGTAGAAGCATGGCGGACTCTGTGGAGAGAGGACCCGCTCCCTATGTAGATATAAACAGCTCATTCCAAGGTAACGAAAACTGTTCTTATTTTCAGGTGATTATACACTAAATAAAACATACTTGTTAATATTATATTCCATTTCTGCCTATAGATCCCTGAAATGTTACACACTGAACCTTTAACCTGCCATCCCCATAGTAGCAGAGAGAGTGCAGCGGTAGAGAGGTTGTTTAGTAGAATATATTAGTCTAGTCTGCCTGACTTATTGATCCTTTATCTGACTGAGGGTTGTGGCCTCGACCATGGCTCTGAAGCCTAACTGTACTGTGTATTAGTAAATCCAATGGAGCTGTCCGTGGTGCTGAAGTAGCAAACGGGTTTGTAACTGCGACGAGTCCCGCCCATCAGTCAGTTTAGAAAATACATAACCAAAAGAAGTCATCCATGGGGAGGTTCGCTAGTCGCGGCTGAACAAAACAAACCAGGTCCGTCTCCCCTATTAAAAACCAACAAATCGCCTACTGGTAACATGGTTGTTAACAGGGTATGGCATGGTAGGTATGGCAACAACCAAGTGAGATTTGTGACATGTTGCAACAGGAAGGAAGAACGTTACCAGAAGCTCTCTTATGGGTCTTAGTGATTTTGAGAGGAAACTACAGTAGCACCAACAGCACAGCTGACACTTGATGATAATATATGGAGCTGCAACTAACAACTGCTTTTATTATCTTTAATATGTCTTTTTTCCATTTATTTTATTAACCCTCTGAGACCCACATAGACTCGTTTTTTGTTTGTTATTTTTAAGTGGAGATAGCAGGTCAACATTATATGCCACATAGAAGTGATGTACATGATCTGAAAGCCTGGAACCTGACAATTAATTTGAGATGCAGCTCAGCACTGTGTGTCAAGTTGTTCTAGTCATAAATCAGAAATAATAAAGTTAGAAATTAATTAGTTAAAACTATCTCTATTAGCTACATTATTTGGTGCTAAATTTAATATTTTTTTACCAATCAAGAATTGATAAAAAATGATCAATAATCCCTCCAAAATACCACATTAAGACACCAAGACCTTGAGGAACACCATAGAAAAAGCCATGCTGTGTTTGGCTTCAAAAACTTTTGACATTTGGAGATTTCTGCAGGAATTGCATTTTTTGGCGATTGGATGGTGAGCACTTCTGTTCTGGAAACAAATCAGAAACTCCCTTATTGTGACTCTACCTAGGGAAGCCATCCATCCTCTGAATGACCTAGCTTTGTAGTTTGTGGTTGTAAAGTTGTAAAGAGGCTGTGATTATCCTAGAGGTCACCACAGGTCACTTTATACAGTGAGGTCAAGTTGAAAAACATGCTTTCACTACAGTGAAATGGCTACTATGGGGACTAACGTCATCACACATGAATACAATTGGGCTCTCAGCGTTACAGTGATAGCCAATTTATGCAATTCCAAGACTGTTTACGGACCCCAGTATGCAGAAATATTCAAACACACCACTTTAGAATAGGCTGCATGCAAAAAATTGCATGTGATTATCATAAAGTGGGCGTGTCTGTAAAGTGGAGAATTGTGGGTACCCATAGAACCCATTTTCATTCACATATCTTGAGGTCAGAGGTCAAGGGACCCCTTTTGAAAATGGCCATACAAATTTTTTCTCGTTAAAATTTAGCGTAACTTTGGAGCGTTATTTAACCTCTTTCCCGACAAGCTAGCATGACATGATTGGTACCAGTGGATTCCTCAAGTTTTCTAGCTTCATATGATACCAGTATATCGTCACTCTAGCTCTTACTGAGCCAGCTACAGCTGCTGAAAGACAGTGAAGTTGGTCGGGATCGCCGGCGATCCCGCAGGTTTCAGAGGGTTAATAGCGTATTTTTTAAAAGGGCAGGAGAGTGACAGTTTCAGCTCTAATAATACTGTATATAGAGGTTTAAAATGCTACCAGAAGCTCTTTGGATATCACACACAAAAACACACAAGATCTCATGTGAGCATGCAGCCCACATACTGTAACCTCACATAATGTATATGTGGGTGTAGATATTTCAATTTGTTACATCCTCCCACACACACACACCTACACGAACACACAGACCCACAGCCAATCATGCTGACAGATGAGTGTGTGTGTGATCCAGGGGAAATGAGGCTTACAGTGAGAGCAAACGTCTGGCCTCCTCAGTGTGCCCCTGAGATCTGATCCCCTGTTATCTGGCCTGGCGCCCAGGTGAGGGATTCACCCTCTGCAGCACTTGGATATTAGGTTTTATTTTCACGTGGTAGTGAAAATAGAGTGAGGAACTAGTGAAAGGCCTCGTGTCTGAGGAAGCTCTGAGAGAGACGGAGAAAGGGGGTGGGGGGGGAAGAGTCTCAGAGAAGGGAGGAAGAGAGCTATACGGTGAAAGGAAAGTGGTGATTTATATTTGTCACATAGATGCGTTAAGCAGAGTAGGAGGCTGGCTGGAGTGTGGAGGAATTTGGTGAGCTGGCAGGAATGAAAAACATTCAAGGGAGGAAAAGACAAAGAAGCAAAAGAGAATAGTCTGAAGTGTAGAATCTGCACAAACAATGTGATCTAGCAGGGCAGGAGAGCGAGTAGAGTCAGCGAGTGTAATAGAAGGAATAGAAGACAGATTGGAGTAAGATGTTTTCACCGCTGCCAAGCCGCTTATTGCTGTAATTATTAAGCTCATCGCTATTACAGCAGACAACTTGCCAGTGCGTCTGAAGCAGAGACAGATCTCAGTACTGTTTAGTGCTGATTAATTGCAAAACTATTTCCCCTATTAGACCTAAATATCGTGGCATGGTCTGGATGCATGGTTAAGAGACAGATTTTGAGGTTGGGTCAGGGAATTACTTCATATATTGTAGTTAGGGTCCTGTTGAATTGTGGTTAGTCTGGGCAGAGGGAAATGAATGACTTAAGCTGCTCGGTGAATGTGTGCAATGCAAAGTAGGGCGCCGCTAAACGCGAGCATGTGTGCTCAGCAAACCCGACCTGGATGAAAAGGTCTTTTGCAAGGTGCCTGTGTGCTCGGCTCTCTCTTTATGCTTTTGTGTGGAGGATGAATGTACACAACCGGGCCCTTTTTCCTGTTCTCCCCTCTTCACTTTGAATGCAGATACTGTACTCTGTTGTGAGAGGATCAGCATAGTCATTTCTCCTCTCCGGGGCTCAGGATTCCTTTGATTTCCAGAAGAAAAAAAGCTCCACAAAAGCTTCCAGAGGTCTGCGTCAGACCAGCAACGTCGGTGAAAGATGAATGCTGTTTGACCATCTGTTTCCAGGTGAAGCAGACGGAGGGTTTTTATGTCTGCCAAGAGCCAGAAGGAGAATCGGAACATTTTGTCACTCGCCGGCTGTTTTTAGAGATGATTCTCTGAGATATTGAGGATCAGGTCATAAGATGAAGGATGAGGGGATGGAAGCCAAGTGCTTCAGCGAACTTATGAGGGTCAGAACACTCACTTCTCTTTCTAAATCACATTTGAACAAGGCGTGTCACCTTCAGCTGTCTTTATTAAGAGATAGATTGTTTCAGATTTTGCTCAGTATGTTAGTTAGACCCTAATGCCATGCTCATGTCATGTACAATTTATTATAAATACCAACATCAGACTTTCCGACAACATTCAAGTCATAGTTGAACAATTCAGTGCACCACCCCTTTTCCTCAAAGCACCAATTACAGCTAATTAACCCACAAAACGTCTTTCTTTCTAATGCTCTAAAAGAAACCGTAACCTTTATTCATCCAGTCGCATTGACATTTAAAATCTCTTTTCAGAGGGAGTCCTGACTAAGATGGCAGCATAAAAGTGTCACATATAAAAGCTATAATAACAGACTTGAAAACAAAACAGCAAAAAGTTGAAAAGCCAGCTCATTAGCAGTGTCATTCAGTAACAGGACAAGGGCATTCAGTGTTCAAACCGTCCTTAATAATGATTTTGAAATCGTTCATGCTTATAAAATAATCTAGTTTAAAGTGTCTCTGTAGCTCACACCAAGATGAGGTTGCAATAACTAATTCAGCCACCGAGTGCTTACAGTAAATAATATGCATTACGATTATAAAGACACAGGTAAAAACATGTGCCTCGGGGATATGTACTGTAACAGCAGGGACTAAAAGTAAAAGTGAAGTACTCAGATCAAATGTAGTAAGTGAGTGAACGTTACAGCGTACCATTTCTTAAAAAGGGGTGAGCATGTAAAGAAAAATGTTATATGATAAGATGTGATACTACTGTTAAAGGTGCTCTATACGATATCCAGAGCATTAATATAGCATCAGACAAATATTGTCTATGTGAAGATATAGAGGAGTAATGTCTACCTGAGCAGAGCATGAAGTCACTCTCCCTCTGTGTGCGCTTTGTTGACATAACCGGGCCAGGCGTGCATGCTTTTAGTGCACCAGAAAAACGTGTGACGTTGGCTTGTACTCCACACCCCAAAAGAAAAGGTAGTTTTTGTAATTGTTCTTTCTATAGCCACAACCTCATACAGCCCAGCATATCACCAACTCAGCTCACCCACAACCAGACCTGTTTACCTGCTAACCAAAGCATCATTTATTGACAGACCTGCACTGAATCATGTTCATATTCAGCTTCTTGCCTCGTCCTCACGCAGAGAGAAAACGGGCTGCATGTAGTCTACCAGCGGAGGGTTGATGTTATGCTGCAGTTGTTGGTGTAAAGCCATTTTTTTGGAGCTTGCCAGCTGTTTTCGTTTGTTTGTTTTGGTTTATTTGTGCCCCGTTGGAACCTCAGCACCTTTTGCTGTATCACACAGCAGCTGTGTTTTGCAGCAAAATTTTGTTGTGTAGTTTTCGGCAGATAAACTCTTCGTATGTGACTGAGATCTCGTGTTGTTGTATTTTCCGCTCAAAGCTCAATGCTGCAAGCACAAACAGAAGAGGGGAGTAGTGTGGAGTAATTCACTGCTGTGTCCGCTGAGCTTTATTTAATGAATAGCTTGGGCTCTGACGTCTTGTGATAACGGCAAACGAATCCTCAGAGGAAGCTAACGGCTTTTCTTCTTTCCCCCTCACTGGTGTTGTAATTTGGCTTCCTCGCTCAGGTACCTGCTCCTAGAAAAAAAAAAAAAACACATCTGCATGTTTCTTTTCCCTCCTTCAGACATGATTGAGCTTGAAGAACTCATAAAAAAAAGGTACATCAACACCTGATTTCTAATGCCGGGACGTGAGGCGTGTGTTTTGAATTACACTATGTGGATGTGAGAAGTGTGTTTAGTGAGAGGGAAAGCAATTTACGTCATAGTGATGCGAAGCATTAAAGCTTATCAGGTGTTTCGTGATGATGGTTCCTCGAATTATAACTAGAAGTAATTTTAACAATGTCAGAGGTGAGAGTGAACGCTCCCCTTGGAATTATGTGTGTATGTGTGTGTGTGTGTGATGCCTGAAAATACAGAAGCTTTGAAAGCCGGCGTCCAGCCAGGGTTACTTCCTGTTTTTTGGTTCTTCTCAAACAAAGAATGGGGGCGTGGTTAAAGCACCCTCTCCAGTGTATTTTGGCATTTCTATGATATTTCATATTTATTGGAGTCATTTCTTTATTAAGTTGATTAACCACACAAAAAAAAAACTGTGGCAAACAGTGTGGCTAATCAACTTAATCAGGAAATGACTCAAATAAATATGCAATATCATAGAAATGCCAAAATACACTTGAAGTCTGCAGATTCTAAATGCTCAAAATCAATGAATCCAAAGATGAAAACGTGCTGACTACAACAGACGCCCCCTCCCTCTTCAGTGCCTTCAGCAAAGTCAATAATTCTTTAATGAAGCTGATCTCATGCTCCAGCTGACATTTCTCCCCTTCACTATTTGCATGATGAACCAGCACATTGGGAAGATATTATCCACATTGCCTCGCGTCTACAGAAGTACGAACCCTGAGTGCGTCTGATGAGTTCTTTCCATCTGAAACCTGGTGATAATTACCGACCCCGGGCCGAGCCAAGGATCTGGAAGCAGGGTGGAAAAGATCCTTGGAAGCATTGACCAATATTTTTGAATCAAGAAACGCTTGGTTGTGTTCTCTCTCCTGACTCGCTGTGATTCATCCAGCCGCTTTCCAGAAGTCACATGGCAGCTGGAAGAGGTTCATGAGCACCTCTTTCTTCTTTCCATCCAGTCTGCCTGCTAGCCGGAGCCAAATACCTCAAATTCTTGTTGCTTGTTGCGATACTACGTCCAGTATATGTGCCCTTTAAAGAGAAATACTGATAAAAAACAGAGAGGATTGCAGCTGTTTGTGGGACACAAAAAGTTATTTGTGTTTTTGGCATTCCCAGTATTGCAACACTTTAGTTGTCATCGCCTGACTCGAATGTCTTTGCATTGTGTAAGACTCTGAGAGCCGCAATAACACTGCCCACATGTCTGGAAATTACACCATGCGCATCAAAGAAATAGCTCAGAACTGGTCTTGTTGTTAAAGTGTTGTTGTTTGAGGGGGATTTAATCTCAAACGCTGCTTTCTCGGTTGTTTGTGATCAGTGAATGGAATCACAGGGTTTGTACTGTCATCGTGTATTTGCCAAAAATCAAATTTATTCCTGTAATTACAGGTGGTTGTTTACATTATGGTCACTAAATTGATCGTCATCTTCTTATTTACTGTTTTTGTCATTCTTGAAACATTTATTTCATGTTTTATTGATTCATCTTCAGTAGGATAATCTTATCACAACGTCACTTTACTATATTTCCAGAGCTTTCAACCACATTGTACAGTCTTCATCAGTAGATTTGCTCAGTTGAAAGCTCTACAAAAAGCTACGTGGAGCTTGTGTTGGGATTATTTTGTCAAACTGTCATTCCCAAAGTCAAGAATAAATGTTTTAAAATATATTCATCAATGAAATGGTATAACACAGTACAAAATTGATTACTCGTTGATTACTTCTGTGATGTACAGTATGTATAGACGTGTGCAAAGTTTGATTTCCTCACAGCATCCTCTGCTGTCCAGCTGTCATAATCTAGATAAGATATTAATATGCTCATCTATGTTGCCTTCAATCAATATTGTGCACTCACAGCAATTAAGCTTTATAGTCAATGTTCTCCTAAAATAATCAAGGATAAGGCTGCAAATTACATTATCTATCTTGTCATAAAGTAAATGGGTCTCTATAAAGGAAACTAACTGTAAATTAAAGTAATGTGCATTAGTGATACAGAGATTTACATAGAATGTATCATTTCTATTTGTTGGACTATCATTAATATGGAAGGCACAATAACCAGTTTGATCATATGTTATTTAAATATAATGTATGTGCACACTTCTGAAATCAAACCTGCCTGTATGCACTCTTTCTGCTTTTTATACTTTGCTTTTACTGACCCCTTATCGTCGATTTTGTCTTTGTTTATACTGGCAAAGTTTCCGCTTTGGGAATTAATAAACTTCATCCTCTCCTCTCCTATCCTATTGAGTTTAATATAAATACAGCCTGTTATCGTCAAATTATTCAAAGGAAGCTCCCGCACCAGTCAGTTTCACTACTAAACCCTGCTACCAGAGATTATAAAACATTTGCATTGACAATGTGATTCATTGGTGTTGTCTGGCTTGACTATAACGTCATCCAGGAAATCAGTGATTAGTGGGGAAAACCCTGCAGACTCTCAATCCTCTGAGCGATGCCAGAATTATAGTTTTGCTTCTTCAGTTAGTTGGTCAATTTTTCTTTCTATTTTTTCCTTCTACCAAAGAGGTTATGTTTTTGATCCCAATTAGACCAATTAGACCAATTAGATTATTACATTATACGCTGCAAAATGCCTTTGAAATCAAGAATAGAGATGAGCGAGAAAGAATTAAAAAAGTAGTAGTCCATAGAGCGCCTTCGTAGCCGAGTGGTTACAGCGCATGCCATATAACCGAAATGTCTAGGGTGTGATTCTGGCCTTGGTCACATTTGTTGTGTGTCATAACCCTCTTTCTCTCCCACTGTTTCCAGACTGTCATCTATCTGATAAAGGCAAAAAAAAGCCCCAAAAAATAATCTTTAAAAAAAAAAAAAAAAAGTAGTGGTCCATGAACCAATACTCCACAACATTTTATTATAGATTCAGCTAAAATGAAAACAAACAGGACCACATTCATTCATGGCAAGAGGTAAAAATAGGCTCCATTCACAATCTTGCATCACCCCCAAGCTTTTAGTCATTTTTCAGTATTTTAAGTTCCTGTATTTTATCAGTTGTGTTGGGCAGGGAGAGACTGGAAACAGTTTGTCACTTGATCTTTTGACGATGACATTGGGTCGTTTGTTCTTTCAGAGAAAGAGGGGAAAAAAAAACGGATGCAGGTCACCAAAATATATTGAACTCCCTGAAAGGAAATACAGTGAGCGTTTCTTCCAAAAAGGCAGTTCGCACCCCACCATGAATGAAGCCTAAGTTTTGCTGCATGTTGTAACGGACCGACCCCAACAAGGCCTGCCGTTGTCTGCTTCCACTCTCTCTCTCTCTGCCTCTTGACTCACACACAAACACACTCCACACTGGTCTGATAGTCTGTTACTCAGTAGCACAACACAACAACAGATAAGCGCGTTTGCAACAGAGAGACTTTTTTATGTTGTAAAAAGTAAGTAGGTTCAAGTTAAGTTTTATTTCCTACTAAAAGTGAGATGAGAAGATCGATATCACTCATATTTGTGCAAAGTACGAAGCTTGGTAACGTAGCTTAGCATAAAGACTGGTAGCAGAGGGAAACAGTTAGCATGGCTCTGTCCAATTAAAAAAAAATGTGCCCTTCAAACACCGTTAAAGTTCATTATTCAACACGTTGTCTTGTTTGTTTAAAGGAATACTTAGGATTTTTTGAAGTGGGGTTGTATGAGGTACTTATCAATAGTCAGTGTATTACCTACAGTAGATGACGGTCAGCACCACCTAAAAAGATCGATATCAGCTTAAGTGTACGCTATATTTAGAGTATTTTCACCTCTTTACATTGCGGTCAGCCCTTTCCGACGAGGAACTGAAGCCGTTATCTGTGCTCTCTTCAAATACACAGGACTCCTTTGACAAAAACAGTGATTTTCCCTCACAGAACACGGGAGTTGCTGGCCTCGACTGGATAGTTTGTTTGTATTATCGTGTGACTTTGGTGATTCAGAACTAACCCTTTAAAACACCAACGTCTGCAAGGTAAAATTACTGTTTTTGTCAACGGAGTCTGGTGGCTTTGAAGAGAGCATACATAAGTTTCACTTTCATTTAAGTTACCCGTCGGAAAGGGCTGCCTGACGGCTAGATAAAGTGGTGAAAATATTCTAAATATAGCGTACACTTAAATGGATATAGATTTTTTTATGTGGCTGAAATACGTTTTTCTGCTACCCACGTCCACATCAGTACATTGCTTTACTTCCAAGCTGGTACTCCTGTCTGTTTCTCCAAACTGGGGGCGTGCAGACCGCCATCTACTGTAGGTTATACACTGACTATGGATACATACTTCATACAACCCCACTTCAAAACACCCGAACTACAATTTGTGATTTTGTACTCCATGAACAACAGAAATAAAGGACTTCTGTACAGCGTTTCAAGCTGTAGTGCCGTCAGGCTGCCAGAGACGTTGGTTGAGCACAGGTTTTAATTCTGATGCCAAGAGCAGAGTCTGGCCTCTAAACACAAACATAATGCAGAAGTGCTCAATCAGTTTAACGTCCAGGGAACCTTGAGGTGCTCTTGAAGCTGAAAAGATGGCTCGCAAAAAAATAAAACACTCCTCAGGCACTCTTAGGCAAAACAAAGAGAAAATGTTTAATGGTTTAAAACAGAGGAAACAGCTGCTGCTTTAAAGAATTACAGCCCGTCTAAATAAAAACCTTCAATTAAATTTGTGTCCTCGCTCTGCCAAAGAGAAGAACATTGTCCTTTTCTGTGACGTGTTTTGAAGTGTTTTTAGGCAAATGAAGTCCGTCAGTGTGAGCCTCAACGTAAAGTGTAATTACCTTTAGGACAAGTCCAACATAAGTACGATGCAGTTCTCTGAATTCTAGCCATGACACTGCATTGGACATTTTTCTATCAAAGCTGTTAATAGTATTAGTGATAGTATAGTAGTGGTTTCTCCACAGTATTTCTTTGTTTTGTTGTTTAACCCAAATCCTTTTAATTTATCAGTCTAATAATTGAAGAATTTTCCGGCTTTATAACGTCAAGTTGAATCTTATTTTTGTTGGTTTGGCCTTCGGCTCTGTTGGTTATAATGACATAGATCCCACCAAGGTAACTGCTGAGATCTGGGAGCACGACAACATCACTAAAAAGAAGTCAATAAGATGATGCCCAAGGCCAACAAAAGGGGGCTTGCTTGTTGCTATCTTAATTATTTCCAGTTCTCCTGAGACTTCACCAGGTCAAAACCTGATACCTAAAAGTTAAATGTCAAGTCAAGTCTGTAGGGAGTCGAGTCTCACAGCTGTCAAGTCCAATCAAGTTGTGATTTTGTGATTTAAGTCTGAGTCAAGTCCAGGTCTCAGGTCTAAAGCTCAGGCCAATGTGATATATACATACATTGAGTTTCAGTAACAATAAAAGCACACTTTCTTAATATATTAAAGGTCAAGTGCATCTCAGATTCATCAGTGTAGGGACAGCCAATGTTTATTTTTTACTATTGATTAATCTGCAGATCCATTTTAATGAATTGATTAGTAGTTTGTTCTATAAAACGCCAGAAAATACAGAAAAATGCAGTCATTCCTGTACAAGAGTCCATGTTGACATCTCCAAATGTCTTGATTTATCGGACTGCTTGTCCAAAAAACAATTAACTATTATAGGAGATCAAGAAAGCCAGCAAATTTGAGAACCTGGGAACAGTAAATATTTTACCATTTTTGCTTAAATGCCATAAACGATGATTCATTAATCGACTGATTTTAATTAATTTAAGCTCTGCATCATTGTTTAATATTGCTTTAACATTAGCAGCTGTAAAAGCTTTTCCTAAAAATATTTAATTCAAGGAACATCTGATGAAACACTGAGCTTCTGCGACTTTAGGAATCTGATCAAGAATTCAGTTTGCGTCACTCGCACCAAAATGTGATTCTCACTCTCAACTCATCAAATACCGCCGCTTGCTCAGTGCCATCGGCGTCTGATATGCTTATCACAGGGTATGCTTTAGGGCGTGGCTACTTTGCGATTGACAGGTTGCTACCACGGCGTTATCCGGTCTGGGAGTTGTCTGTGTTTTCATCTTACAACTTTAACCCTTTCATAGTGTGTTTTCAATTCAGTTAGTTGTAACCTTTAGGTCACTTAAGAACGTCTTATTCAGCGGTCAGTTGTACTTAGCTCCACCCCCTTGTGTCACTTCTGGTTGCAAAAAACCAAGATGGTGACGGCCAAAATGCCGAACTCGAGGCTTCAAATCAGTAATGCTCAACCAATGTGTGACGTCATGGTGACTACGTCCACTTCTTATATACTGTACAGTCTATGGTCACAGTTTGAAACGTAGGGCCACTGATCAAGCGTTGGTATTTGAAGAGTTTGGAGTGAGTATGCGTTTGCCTAAAACCTGAATGGGGTTATATTTTGGCTTGTGTTTGGGTCGTGATTCAGGCCTTGCTTTTCTGATTTTCAAAGAAATACACTTGGACACTTCCACTGATCTAGCAGTTAGGCTCTGTCTTTATTCACATAAACGATTTACAGAGGCATTAAAAAGATTAAAACGTCAAATATAAATACTTTATCCCAGACTGACTGCTAAAGGTTAACAGACACTCAATCAAAGAGGAATGACCAACACTCCCTGTCAGTCATCATCAGCATCCTGGTGAGTGACAGCTTTTCAATATTGTCTTATTGGATCACTTGTTATTGCTTGTAAGTATTACTCGTACGTAGGTAATTGGTTTGAACATGCCATGATAGTCATCTTAATGGGATATACATTGATTTACTGAAGTGTTGCTCATCGACCTGCTGTGGAAACACACTGTAAACCTGAGAGCCTCTTTAAACTCACACTCACCGTAATCACTGCCCTTTTCCAGATCACGCATAAAATGCCAAGCTAATAAAAATGAAAGGTTTCAACATGATGTTCTGAGCAAATATTACACACAAGACCTTTGCATCACTAAGTACAACACTATTAGCTGACTGAGCTGCTGTTGTGTTTTTCAAAGGGGTCACAGCAAGAATAATGTCTTTTAATTTTAAAGAAATATCAAAGCTGTTGTAAATTGAGTTTATTTTACAGCTCTCAGGCGTGCAACAGTTCTCCTTTAGAGGCAGGCACATTGGCAAATTGTCAGATACCACTTTGTTCTGTTTGCTCCGGTATATATTTGATGTCAAATTATTTTTTTAATGTTACCAGTTTTGCCTGCTGGCCGTTAACTCCTGTGGATATTTTCACAATAAAATGTGAGATTTTTTCTACCGAAGTGGCATGACTCCAACGTCTTTGTTCCAGCAGGATGAAAGAGCAGCTCATGGACATGGCTTTGGTGTCAAATATTGAATTTGATGTTAACTAATCCAGCAGGTGGTTAGATTTAGATTTAATGAGGGAGTGAGGATTTATTTTTAATAAGGTCCCATTTGTGTTACTTCGTCTCTGTCCTTCTTGTTTCACACCTCAACCTGATGACTGTGCTACTATAATACATAAAGTTGGCGGTTTGCAGTTCGGGTGGTTGAGTAACGCTCATTTTTACATGTTGGGTGGGCGGATTGGCTCTCATGACGGACCGGTGGGTGCTACTGAACCGCGCATCATTAATGAGCTCAGTCAGTCAGTCAGGAGGACTCGAACTAACCGCAAAGCTGCATTCTTAATCATTCAACCTGTGTCTTTCATCAGATAATGATAAGATACATTTTTATGTGAAATAAGTTTGACTACTTGAGCGATATCTGTCCACTTTGTGGTGTTTTCATTCATTAAAGAAGTATAGATTGATTTTCTTGGCCACTTGGAGGTAAGTCCAATATTCACTCTCCTTTTAGCTCTGTTGTCAAGTCTCCACCAACTCTTGAGTGACATATCTAGAGAGTTAACAAAAAACTAAAGTAATGATCTGAAATATGCTAAGAAGCTCCATAAAAATACAGGAAACATACACAATGATAGTTCTCTGTGGGGGTTTTCAGTACTAGCAACGCCTTTCACGTTAGCATGTGGTCATTTGACCTGTTGTTAATAGAAAAAGATTGATTAAAGCAGCCAAAGTGTGTCTAAACAATCTACTCCTGGACAGGAACTTCTGTAAACGGCATTGTACGGCAATTAAGTCAAATATCTAATTCTACTTTTGTTTCTTGTTTGTGGTTTGTGTAATAATTTTAGAAGGTGCAGCTTTCTTCACGGTTAACGTGGGTAAAAGCGTCTCCGAAAAGCTTTTTAAGGAATACTTTTTATAATAAATGATCCTTTACTTCTGCACTGAAAGTTTATTTTCTGAGGCGAAGCAGCCGAGCCTTAGAAATCATTAGTAATGCTTTAATATAAGGCCCAGTGGGAGCAGGAGTGCTGGCTTCAATTTTATGCTTAAAACTCCCCACGAGCCAGTTAATAGTGTTTCAGAAACTTCGGGTGGGCCACGGAGAATGCACATACGCACAAACGCACCTTTTTAAAGCCTCCACCACACTTGAACACAGAACCACAAAAACCTGCGTGGCGTCTCTCCGCCACGTGAAATGCCTCGGCCAGCATCTTTTCCCCCGTTGCGGTGCGCCGATGGTAATTAGGCTGCTGTTGTTGCTGCTGTCACCGCTCATTTTCGACTCCATTGAGGCAGAGGGAAGAAAAAGGCTAAAGCAATATTGCCCCACTCATAAAATCCAGTGTAATTATGCCAGGTTTTATGTGTCCTAGGAAGTCAAAAATCCCCTTACATGACAAGAAGTAAATTGCCAGCACTAAATCGGCTGCAGCTCCAGAACACCTTGTTACTGGAACCACCACACTGGGAGAATGATAAAGATAGAAATGATGGTAATTTTGTTTTCTATCCAATGTTAAGGTGGATTTTGTTCACCCACCTGTACTTCTATGAATCTCATATCCAGCCCCAAGCACAACAAAATTGTGCCGCAACAGCAAACAAACAAAACATTATTCAAGGCGTTTGTAAATTGAAGTGTCAACCAGGAAAGATTTACAGGCTTTGCTCACACATTGCTTTCTTTGTCCGGACTAATAGAAGACATGAATCATACCCTTTGGTGTTTCACGTAAAGAAATGTGGGAAGTTTAGAAACCCCTGATCAGCACCATGTTCTGCCCTGCAAACAACTGGCACACTCTGCTGCAATGATTCAAACAAGGGAAACCGTAATGTCCCAGTGTTAACGCTGACCAAGCACACATTAATGTCAAATACATGTGGGTGATTGGTGGAGAGTGTTTTCCATGGATAGTGTGTTTAAATTGTCGTGGCTAGGTTTTAAAGTTGTTGAATGTTCCTGAAAATATATCCATTATAATTCTTCTAATAGGATGAGGAACACGATGCTGTTACAGCATCAATGTAGGAGTTATAGTCCAAAGTCTGACACCTTTAATTGAAATCAGACTAAAAAACTTGTATTGCATTGTCCAACACGTTCTCATCCCATCTCGTCACATACTGAGGCTTTGTCAGGACCCCTTGGCGTCACTTTCTAATGCACTGGGTAGCCCAGCGTGTCAAACTATGACACGCCACTTTGGTCCTTAGGTTTAGGTAACAAAACCATTCAATTATGTTTGGAAAAAAACAGCATGGTTTGGCATAAAATTACTGTTTGTAAAGTGAAAGTGAAACTTAACGTTGTGAACACAAAGACAAGCTTTGTGTTTGTTGGACCCATCCACCTCCCCTCCCGTCCATCCATGTGCGTTTTTTTCGCTCTTTAAACTACGTCACCATACTCCCCGACCACTTTCTCTGAGCATTTCATATTAACGCGGATGGGATTACATTGTATTGTAGTTACTTGAAAGCCTGGTGCGTCTCATACAGACATTCAAGGGTACCTTGTGCATCGGTATTTGATGCCCTGGGAATGACAATGGGCTGCATTGTCAGGTTTTTTCATACACCAGTGCACTTTGCTGTCATTTCATGGTTGAAATAAATAACAGTTAAGTTAAACTTAAAGCAATAAAAATGAAATTGAAAATCTATTCTTATTGGGCATGTAAGATGATATGATGGGAGGTTTCGTTTTTTATTCATATTATCCAGTTAGTTTCAACAGTAAAAGCGATAGAGCATAGACAGATAGAGCAGCTAGCAGGATTGTGACAGATTGGTGACCTTATGTAGCCTACTGATGACCTACTTTACTTTAAAATCAGTATCCTTTTGGTGTGGTTGTGACAGGGAGTGATGAGGAAAGATGCAGCGCAGACTGTGCCAAGTTCAAAGTATTTAAAGCACTTAGCATATAAACGTGTCTAAGTAATATTCAGCTTTTTTTTCACAGAATCATATCATGTCTTATCGCCCCATAAGCAAATATTCCTTGGTCCAGTACTAGTCTGGTTAGAAACCACTGATTTACAACAGGTATACCAGTTGGAGCCAGGATCCACCGAACAACCTCATCTACAATATTGTCTGTTCTTTAACCCCACACATTCAAGAATGCATTGGATCGTGTGATTTAAAATTCATTGTTGTCATTACCTGTTGAGGCCTGAGCCACCTGACACCTCATCAAACGTTTGATGAGGTGTTTTACGTCCCGTTTCATTCACTCGACTCCTTTGAGATCGTTTCCTTTGAACAGCCGCGGTCGGGGCGACGCGCTAACCACCTCTCCTGGCACCCACGATCCTGCTCCGTTCACAGTCAGTTAATCTCAATCTAAGCCCATTTTCAGTTATCTGCTCACAGGGGAAACCAGTGTGAAAATGGAGCTGTGTGGCTTGCACCTGCTCAGTATACGTAAATGGATCAAATAAACTCCGCTCCCACTGCAGGAGCAGTTTTAGTGCCCGCGATACGTCTGATCATCCCTCTAGAGTTCATGATGGGGCGCAGCGTCTCTATTGATGCATTCACTATATCTGATCTGTCATCTGAAAGAACTCCATCAGTTCATCTCAATCAGATCCTCAGTCAAGTGAAAATATAATGTCTAGCATAATTGTTTCAACCGTAAAGCTTGACCCGTCAGTGACGTTATTTCTCTAACAAAACGACGGCAAAAATAAATAAACCCAGCTCCTGTTCTGTTTGTCCCACTTAGTTTTACCCCTTACTAGTTTAGCCACATGAGACAAATTACATTCAGCTCACAGAGTAGATTTCATGCAGATTCCCATCCCCAGTTGAAATGTGCAGTTCCGTATCATTTCATACACATGGAAGGCTACAGTATATAGGCCGATCCTGCAGCCTCACTATACTGCAGAAACAGATAAAAGGATTACAGCCCATATTTCTATTGTCGCTGTAATTCACTGGATACTTGTTGGGCATTTTTCCATAAATGAAGATCATTTTCCATCAGATGTATTAACATTTATGATTAGAAACATAAAGATCTTTCCCTCCCTAATGTCTCCTTCTTGGTTTGGCATGAGAGAGGTATTGTTTCATTTAATGATCTATACATAGCAGATGTTTTTGCCTCATTTGATCAGCTGAGAGCACTTTTCTTTTTTTTTATAGATATTTACATGTTGGGGATTGGCCCCGTAACCATGCAGAATCATTTCCTGCCATCCCTGAACGGCAACCTATAGATATTTTATTCCCACCAGCTCCATTTCTCAAAGGCACAATATCTATTATGCATGTGAAACTTTCATCCTTGCAGACGGCATCTTTTGATGCCTTTAGAGAGGTGCGGCAGGCCGATCTGAATTTACAATTTACAGATGTTGAGTGGTCAGATCTATTTTCAGGAGTACACTCCTCAGGCATGGTCTGATACAATTCAAGGCGGCACGCAGACTTCATCTGTCTAAAGTCAGAATCTTAAAGATGTAGCCATCAGTCGATAATTCTTGTAATAGCTCATACGTTCTGGTTTTGCCCGAGACTCTCAGGTTACTGGTCCTCCATTTCTGATGCTTGATCCAAAATACTTGAACGACCAATAGATCCAAATCCTCTTACAGCTATTTTTGGTATCCATTGTGAGGACGATCATCTTTCCACAGTCAAATTGCATCACTTATGTCACTCTTTTAGCCAGAAGACTCTATCTCACTCAATTGGAAGCAGGCTACCCCTCCCTCCTTTTAAACATTGGATCAGAGATACACTACAATTTTTTAAGCTAGACAAAATAAGATTTGCTCTACGAGGACCTTAAGGATAATTTTATCAGCGTATGACAACCTTTCATTACATATCTGCTTGAGCAGCTTTCAGATTGTAGTGTGGTTTGTTTTCATCATTTGCTATAGAATTTAAACCGCCACACACACATTCAAACACACACCTTGTCTATTTTAGTTTTTTTAATGTCTTTTTTTTAAATTACTATTATTAGTACTATTATTTTGATATAGGAATTATCTTATTATCCTTAATTTTGTTTGTTTCCTTAACGGTACTATATGTAACTTTCAGAAAATCCTTGTTATTGATGACACCGGTGGCTGTTAAGTGAACTGCATCATCCTGGGCATCGGCCAAAACAGCGATGTGACATTACATTAAAATCATATATCATAGAATAACGTTATTATCTGTAATGTCTAATCTCCATGATACTAACTAGCTTGCCATTTGCAAATGACTTCTTATACTTCAGCTGACATTACAAAGCAAAACCATCCCGAGTCCTTTTACATAGAAATCAGTTGACAGGCTGTAGAAATATAAAGAGGCTGTAGAAATATAAAGATCTGCATCGTCAGAGGAGAAGCTTTTCCCTATATAAAATGCATTTGAATCTGAATAAACAAATGCAAGTTCTCCTTATTTTTGTCCCCCCAGGTTAATTCTGGCAATAAATCTGCGTCCTTTCTCCTAATGGAGTTGTGGGAGTGGGAGTGTGGATGTTAATGGCGTCACAGCAGACACAGTAGATTTCCACTCCAGGTTGATGGCGCGTTGCCTGTCGCCTACCTCTGTGCCATTTTTAGCCTGCGGCGGCTCTGGCTGGCCTCGTTGCCACCTTGCTGCACGGTGCCACGTGTGGGCAGGCGCTGGCTGGGGGCCTCTCCCATCTCCTGGGCTGCTGCCGCACGGTGGGGCTCCCATGGGACTGGGCTGTGGGCCGGGGTGGGGTGAGCTGGACGCGGAGGAGGAGGGAGAGGGGGGAGCTCGCCGCTGACTGAAGCACACTAGCGGTCTTAAGGAGCGCTGCTGAGGGGAAGTCCTGTGCGTTTGAAGTAGGGACCTCAGAAAGCCTGTTTACTCAGGAGGGGGAGGGGGGCGCTGGCCCGCTGCACAAGAATGCCTGTGTCATGACGGGAGCGGCGGAGAGGAGGAATGCACTCCACAATCCCAACACTGTAGGAGCCGGGCCACAGCTGAGGTGGCAGCCATTTCTTCCTATTTATTTTAGCTCCCTCTCCACTCAATCACTGGCCCTGTCTGCGGCCCTAAGCATCCCTGGAAAAATGAAAAATGCCCTGAGCTTTTATTTATGGCTTGAGATTTCCAAGTATTTGCCAGTGCAGTATCTTCACCAAATGTAGATGAAATATAGAAACTGTGATATTTTATTATTTTTTTTGGCTTTGATCATTTATTTATTTGGGGGGAAATTCACAGAGCACGGAGGAGCTCTGCCTCACCTTTCTTCAGGTACAGACGTTCATACTAATGAGGGTTTCAGTACGATCAAGGATTGGTATTTCACACTAAATGTGTTCAGGATGGTTTGCAAGAGATTCTCATTTAATTTGACCAGGTGAGAATGCACGAAAACTGCACTGAGAGGCTTTAAAATGTCTTCCAAGAGCGCTGCGTTGTGGGTCAATACCAATACAAGAGTTTGAATAAATAGATGCTTATATTCATCTGATTCTTCGTGTGATCTTAACTGGCTCGAACACCAGAGACGGTTAATCCTGAGTGCAGACACGTCCATCACGTTGAGCTAAATTCACCGGCACTGGAAGGAGATTTGTTTTGACTCACCCCGCTGCCAAATTTTCTAACACGGCAGGATGAGAGCTCACCAAAACGACTTTAATACACCAGCTACTTGTGAGGCCATGTGTCCTTTGTTTACCAATCCTGGTTTGTTTGTAAGTGGGCTGCGTGAACCGACATGAACCCAATTTATTAGTTCAAGGCCTGTAAATGTCTCGCTGGCAGACTACAAGCAGAGGTTTATGGACTTTACCAAATGAAAGATGACCTCCCTCGTCTTCAGGTTATATTCAGTTTGAGGGTCAGAATGAAGACGTGCTGGTGTCAAACAAACGCATAAGGACCCCGGGGAGGCCCTTCACACACAGCCAGGGAGTCTGCAGAATAATTTACTCTGGAAAAACTTCTACAAGCTGTGCCATACAAAAAGGTATACCATTGTGTGCATTAGTCAAACATTTTAGCTCTCAGCCTGTAGATGTATGACGCATTATGTCAACCTAATAACTCAATAATTATAACTTTCATAGAGTGCTGATGATGTGTTTACAAAGGGCATTACGAGACCAAAAGCCTGCGCTCACATCAAAAGAGCGACATATAATTCAGTTGCTATTTGTCTGCTCTATAAATTGATGTAGCATATTTGCAGAAGGATCTTTGATGACTGTCAGAGAGGCTTTGTTAGCGGTTAATGAGATTTTATAGTTTGACACATTACATATTCACATCGTGTATTTGTAAAATTGTTATTGTTATTGTTTTCTGTGCACAGCAAACAGAAAATTGAGGTCCTTCGCTTCGCTGATGGAAACATTAATGAGATTCAAATTGCAGTGTTTCTGTCAATGAAGAGTTTCAGAGTTTTTAACTGTAGATTATAATAAGTAGTAAACGTGTGCTTGAGTGAAGTTGTAATGATAGAGAAGGGCTCAGAAGACATTTGGGAAACTCCTTGAGTGCACTGAAGGTTCAGACTCTTCATTATCTCCACCAGGCTTAAGCCTGTGGGGAGATGAATTCGGTTTTATGTGTGTGTTTGTGTGTGTGTGGGTGTGTGTTCCCGTGGCTAATCTCGCATACTACTAGACCATCAGCCTGATCTTTTTTGTGCTCATTTGTGACTCAAGGACCTCTCATGGTTGCGATGATTCACACTTTTTGAAAAATCTATTTTATAGGGCTGCAAGTTGATTAAAGTATTTACATTTTTTATCCATTCAAAATTAACCTTAAATGGTGATTTGTCAAGTATTTAATACTCGTATCAACATGGGGGTGGGCAAATATGCTTGCTTTATACAAATTTATGTATATATTTATTATTGAAAACCAATTAACAACACCAAACAATGACAAATATTGTCCAGAAACCCTCACAGGTACTGCATTTAGCATTAAAAAATATGCTCAAATCATAACATGGTAAACTGCAGCCCAACAGGCAACAACAGCTGTCAGTGTGTCAGTGTGCTGACTTGACTATGACTCGCCCCAAACTGCATGTGATTATCATAAAGTGGGCATGTCTGTAAAGGGGAGACTCGTGGGTACCCATAGAACCCATTTTCATTCACATATCTTGAGGTCAGAGGTCAAGGGACCCCTTTGAAAATGGCCATGACAGGTTTTCTTTGACAAAATTTTATTTTGTTTTGAGTGTTATGCCAAGCTAGTATGAGATGGTTGGTACCAATGGATTCCTTTTTTTGTTTTGTTTTATATGATACCAGTATCTTCACTCTAGCCTTAATACCTGTCCACTACAACCTAAAAATCTCAAGTTGCATTAATGCGTTTAAGAAATTAGTGGCGTTAAAACGAATTTGCGTTACAATTTTATTGACTGTTACCGTCATTGACTGCTGACTCACTCCAACTGCTTCAGTAGCAAAAAGCATTTTGGGCAATTGGCTAGGCTAAAAACAAGCTTTACCAAGGTCATGTGTTGGCCTTTGTCGTGGCTCAAAAACTGACATCCATAGAAAGGTTTGTTCTAAATTTGAACCGGAGCATCGGCAGATTAATTCCATACCCGATATGTTATGATCCATTAAAGTTAGGCATGATACAACATGAATAAATCCCTGTTTTTCTTATCTCTGCCACCATCTTGACTGTAAGGGGAGCCGGGAGGGACAACTGAGTGCGATGCACCTTTGTTTGGGAGGTGAGAGGGAGACACACCTGGCAGATCTGCATTCTACTGAGGGCACTTTTCAAGTTTCAATTTCAGATTACGTCAAACAAGATCGAAATGAACCAAATACAAAACTAACAAAAAAAGGATCCAATTTTCCACTGCGGTTGAAGCCAAACCAAACAAATAGAAGCTGTAATCACAACCTTACTGTTGGCCTGCAGCTTCAGCAAAGTAAAACAGTCTGTGATGAGTCATTCTCATGGCGAGATGTTCCCCACCGGGTTTTCAACCTGCAACTCTCCTGCTGGCTTTTATGACCAGCCAAGATGCTGATACCTAAAGGATTCAGCATTTTTCTCTCATTATAGTGGAAAATTGAATCTCCAGTGCTTCCTGGAAGTGTAAAGTAAGGGATATCCGTGGCCACTCTGTCAGCTCTCAGAGGAGGAATGGTTCTCTCTCTCGTCAGGATTACCGAGGGGACCAGATGAAGTATTTCATATCAGCAGCGAGTGGTTTGACAGTGACGGCCTCAGCCTTCAGAGTGTAAAGCTAAGCAGTAATGGGGGGGGAGGGGTTAAGTACTGGTGTGCTGTTCCTTAGGAAAGGGGAGGATTAGCACTTTTTTCATGGTCTGATTCAGTACCAGCAGGTGCAGAGGGGACCGAATGGTGTCAAATCTGATAAATCACTTCATTTTCATATCGAGTGGAGACAGAAACATGCTCTGAAGTCAAATCAGATTTTCCTGTTATATAACCACAACCAATAATCTGTAGATTGTAAAATGCCTTCAAACGAGTATAGACATTTTCAAACTTAACAACATAAACATTCTAAATGGACCCCTTTTTATTTCCTTTTTCAATGTTTGTTAATGAAGGAGCTGACAGGAAGTAAACTTGGACCAAAGCTGTTGCCCTAGCAACTTAATAAATTAAGGTTGATTGCCGCCATGTCCCTTCAGTCTTTCCCCGTCCAACAGTCTGATGCTGCTATAACGTTAATGTGTGACTGTATTACTGCAGCAGCCTCCCACTCAATCTAACATTAGTTAGCTATGCTAGTCACTGTCACCAGCATCATTTAGCCGTTTATCACACTGACAGTGAATATTCACGTATCGTATGTGCCGCACATCTCAGTGTGAAAGCCTCGGTTAACCCGCTACACAAAGGCTTTCTTTCTCCCAAAAGGGAGCGCAGCCTTGGTGATGACACGACGCTGGTCTGGTCTATAGCTTGGAGCCAGAAATCCCCTCTATTATATCTATGATGGGTGCGTGGTCATGAGAGCCTATTACTGTCAGTGAATCGCATTGGCTTTTGTTAAAAAAACAACAACATCTGCCACAGTTTCAATGACCTGAGCAGTTCAGCAGCGTATGAGCTGCTTTTCACTAAAGTGTCACAGAGCTGGTATCTCTGCACACTCAAGACGTTTCAAGCATCATGAGCTCAAGGGCCTTGAGGATTTTACGGTGCTTCCCTGCCAAAGCAGCCCCAAGGCTTCATTAATAGCCACCAGTGAACGTATGGTATGAATCATGTCCGAAACATTAGCTGTGTGTGGTACAATACGTTGCACTCTGACTGAATGAAATGAAAAATGTATTCAGCATGCAACAAATGTAACACTGACATTTTTTTTTATAAAGTTCATGGCTGTTTTTCCATTTGGAATCAAGTCATAGTATATCAAAACTAATAGAATAAAACGACAGTCAAACACACAAAAAAAATCCAAAATGTAACTAATGCATGTTGTATGGCCTACTTAATGTAATCTCAAATGCAAAGTCTTTTTTTGTGTTTTATACCCAGTGGGAAACCTCCTGTTCTGAAAAGTGAAGCCAATGCAGAAACGCCTTAAACTTGCATTCTTTCTAACAGCCATCAGGGGGCGACTCCTCTGGTTGCAAAAAGAAGTCTGATTGTATAAAAGTCTATGAGAAAATGAGCCTACTTCTCTCTTGATTTATTACCTCAGTAAACATTGTAAACATGAGTTTATGGTCTCAATCGCTAGTTTCAAGTCTTCTTCAACACAGCATGATGTTCATTTAGTAAATTATGGTCCCATTTAGAGTCAAATAGACCATAAAGCAGGGGATGCTTTAGGGCGGGGCTACCTTGGGATTGACAGGTCGATTTGATGGCGTTGTCCGGTCTCAGAGTTGTCCGTGTTTTCGTCTTACAACTTTAACCCTTTCACAGTGTGTTTTCAGTTCATGAAAGGTAATTGTAACATTTTGGTCGCCTAATCATGTCTTATTCAGCATTCGGTTGTATTTAGCTCCACCCTCTTGTGTTACTTCTGGTTGCAAAAAAACAATAATGTAGTCCACAAACTGACGTCACGGTGACTATGTCCACTTCTTATATACAGAACATGGTTATACCTTTTAGATTTGATTTTTGTAATCAAGTTTCCGGCTGTAACTAACAATATTTTCACTATTGATTATTGTTTGATAATAAAATGTCAATAAAATGTCAGAAAATATTGAAAAAACGTGCCCATCACTGTTTACCACAGCTCTTCTGTCCCAGCCCATCCCCAGTGTCATCTTCAGATTGTTTAATTTGTTTGACCAACAGTCCCAAACCCAAAGATCTTCCAATTACAATGATATGAAACAGAAAAACACAGTAAATCCATTCATTTGAGAAGCTGGAAGCAAACATTTACATTTTTGTGAATGGTTGAGTGGTTTGTTTGCAGTCATCAAACATAAAACAGAGTTATAAGAATCACTAGAACTAAACTTCTAACACACACTAAAACACTTATATAGTCTGAAGAAGACCTTCAGCTGCAGGACACACTCAATAATATTGATTCAACCAGACAGCTTAGTTCTGTACGCTCCTAAATTAGTGTATTTTTTTAAATGTAATAGTGGACCAAAGTGTGAGTTTACTCAGTAAGCATTTCAACATGAAAACAATATAACAACTCTTTTTTTCAAGTAACTGCATCCCATTTGTGATGTGACTCATATCCAGTAAGGTTAAATGTATTTGTTTAAAGTTTCATTTGCTCTCATGACTCTTTGTTTTGTTAACACTTCTACCTCCTCTGTCTTGATCTCTGCACAGAACCAGAGCTGGATGTACCCGGGACCCTGGACTCTGTAGCCCGGCAGGTCAATGAGACTGTCCACCGCCGTCGGCGCCGAGATGCCGGGGAGGACGATTACAACATTGAAATCCTGCTGGGAGTTGATGACTCTGTGGTTCGGTTTCACGGCAAAGAGCACGTGCAGAACTACCTACTCACTCTCATGAATATCGTAAGTCACCACCACTTGTGTTTGTCACTAGTTTGAATACTCGTGTTGCAGAGTAATGAGTTGTGTGTTGGTCTTTGTGCTGGACAGAATTTAACAGGCATCAGTAGGTACTGAAAATGTCTTTATCTTCCTCCCAGCGCGCTACACTGTGGGTCAATACCAATCCATATGGTTGACTGGTTATATACACTGATCAGTCATAGAAGTAAGACCACTGACAGGTGAAGTGAATAACATTGATTATCTTGTTACAATGGCACCTGGCAGTGGGGGGGATATACTAGACATCAAGTGAGCATTTTGAACTTTGAACTTTGTGTTGGAAGCAGAAAAAATGGGCAAGCATAAGGATGTGAGCGACTTTGACAAAGGCCAGATTGTGCTGGCTAGACGACTGGGTCAGAGCATCTCCAAAACTGCAGCTCTTGTGGGATGTTCCCAGTCTGCAGTGGTCAGGATCAACCAAAAGTGGTCAAAGGAAGGAAAACTGGTGAACCGGCGAAAGGGTCAGACCCAAGGCTCATTGATGCACGTGGGGAGCGAAGGCTGGCCCATGTTGTCTGATCCAATAGAAGAGCTTCTGTAGCTCAAATTGCTGAAAAAGTGAATGCTGGTTCCGATAGAAAGGTTTCAGAACACACAGTGCATCGCAGTTTGTTGCGTATGGGGCTTTGTAGCCGCAAACCGATCAGGGTGCCCATGCTGTCCTAATGTTATGGCTGATCGGTGTAAATCTATGACTTTATTGGGCACATTAGACAGTATTGATATCAAAGTAAGAGGCTTGCAATGATAAATACTGTGGGAAGCCATATATTGCACAGCAGCACATATATTTACATCATCATAGCTTGGTTTCCTCCATATATCCATGATATCCACCAACACGCTCTTTTAATGCTGCTTTTTATGAAAACATAATGCCTCCGCCCACGGCTGTTGCCGGCGCTGAGGCATTATGTTTTCCAGTTGTCCGTCCATCCATCCTTCTTCCGTCTAAAGCATTCTTGTGGATGTGAATTCTGTGACCTCCCAAATCACGTTTTTGGCCATAATTTAAGAATCCTAATTATGGCAATTTCACACAAATGTCTATGAAGATAAAATGATGAAGTGAAGCCATTTTGGACAGACATGGATGTAAACTGCAACTTGACTGGTTGGTGGAGGCATAAAACCATGAGGCAATACAGTAATTCCAGTTTTTATCTTTCAAGCTGTAATTGACTTTAGATTTTATCGTCCCCAAGGGGAAATTCCTCTCCACAGCACTGTACATGTCAGACAGTAATACATTAGGGCTGTCAAAGTTAACGCGATGATTATCGTTAACACAAATTTGTTTCAATGCCACTAATTTCTTTAACCCATTAACGCAACTTGCAATTTTTAATTAACCTCTTAATAATTTGACGTGCTATCGATCTTTCGGAGGTTGTAGCAGGCTCAGTTTTAAAGTTAGAGTGAAGATACTGGCATCATATGAAATTAGAAAACCTAAGGAATCCATTGGTGCCAACCACTAGCTTGTCGCAAAGAACGCTAAATAACGCTCCAAATTTATGCTAATTTTTTTGGATGGACAAACTGGCATGGCCATTTTCAAAGGTGTCCCTTGACCTCTGACCTCAAGATATGTGAATGTAAATTGGTTCTCTGGGTACCCACGAGTCTCCCCTTTACAGACATGCCCACGTTATGATAATCACATGCAGATTTGGGGCAAGTCATAGTCAAGTCAGCACACTGACACACTGACAGCTGTTGTTGCCTGTTGGGCTGCAGTTTGCCATGTTATGATTTGAGCATATTTTTTATGCTAAAGGCAGTACCTGTGAGGGTTTCTGGACAATATTTGTCATTGTTTTGTTGTTAATTGATTTATAATAATAAATATATACATACATTTGCATAAAGCAGTATATTTGCCTACTCCCATGTTGATAAGAGTATTAAATACTTGACAAATCTCCCTTTAAGATACATTTTAAACAGTTAAAAGATGTGTGATTAATTTGCGATCAATTGTGATCAACTATGGACAATAACGTGATTAATAACGATTAAATATTTTAATTGATTGACAGCTCTATAATACATACAACAGCACAACATTAACAACTTGACACTCAGGTCCACTCAGCAAGGCCTGTTGTTTAAGGCAGCAATGGCTGCAGGATCAGGCTTTTCGCAAAGCGAGCCCTTCTGCACCTCAGTGCTCTGTACCTGCTCCCAGAGGCCAGTAAGGTGAGGTGGAGGTTGAGTGTGTGATGTCCTTTTCTATTGAGGTTGCAATGTGTGCAATGGCCTTATTGTTTAGCTCTGCGAGGTTGGCTGTGTGGAGGCCAATTATCCTGCAGGCGATGTTGGTTATTAGTGGGTTTGGCCCTGTTAGTGACGGATAACATGTTAAAGAAGCAGTTGGAACAGTACAGTATAATGGGCCGAGTAATGCACTGATACAACAACTGGACGAGATTAGGAAATGAGGGGTAACATAGAGGCCTTTTAAGTTTACGGATAAAAAGTCTGCTGTCTAAAAAACTGTTCTGTTTCTTTCAGCCATGTCTGAACTAGTCACAGCCATTCATCTTGCCCATGAACTCACATCTACTATATTTAGCCCCCTACAACACATTTTACTGTATGGTTAGGTGTCAGTACTCACATGAGCTCTGTTTGTAGCAGCAGCAGGCAGCCATATTCAGCCAACAAGCTCTGATAAACACACCGTTTTCTCCCTGCCCTGCACCAAACAAACAGTAAGCAGACATAGTCAGTGACTGGTTGGTGAAGACAGAGGAACATTTAGCAGCTGAAAAGCTTGATATTTTTTTCCAGGAAGTGATAGAGATCAGAACAGAGCAAGAAGGAGAATAAATATTGGACTTCAGTTCACTGAGGTAAAAAGAAAACTGCTCCTCTACCAAGTGGCCAAAAGAATCAGCCGTTTCCTCAAAATTAGTTCAGACTCTGAGCCAGAAATCTCCACTTCAGTAGCACTTACATAGACCAAACTCAACAGTTTCATTCCTATCTATTAGGTCTGTCAAAGTTAACGTGATAATAACGCGTTAACACAAATCTGTTTTAACGCCACAAATGTCTTTAACGCATTAACGTAACTTGTGATTTTAAGGTTGTAGCAGGATCAGTTTAAAGCTAGAGTGAAGATACTGGCATCATATAAAACTAGAAAACCTAAAGAATCCATTGGAAACAACCATGTCATACTAGCTTGTCGAGAAGGAGGCTAAATAACGCTCCAAACCTATGCTACATTTTGTTGACGAGAAACTGGCATGACCATTTTGAAAGGGGTCCCTTGACCTCTGACCTCAAGATATGTGAATGAAAATGGGTTCTATGGGTACCCATGAGTCTCCCCTTTATAGACATGACCACTTTATGATAATCACATGCAGTTTGGGGAAAGAAAGTATGAATGTGTCATTTTTGGGTATTCAAAAATGTTGTTTGAATATTTCTGCATACTGGGGTCCCTAAACAGTCTTGAAATTGCATAAACTGGGTATCACTGTAAAGCTGAGACTCTTGTGGATCCAATGAGCCCAACTGTCTTCATGTGTGATGATGTTAGTCCTGAAACTATACAGCCACAAACTAGAGACATAGGGCATTCAGAGGATTCATGGCTTTCCTAGGTAGATTGACAAAAAGGGGGTTTCTGAGCAGTTTCCAGAACATCACCATCCAGTCGCCAAAAAATATCATTCTTGCAGAAATCTCCAAATGTCAAAAGTTTTTGATCCCAAATCACAGCATGGCTTTTAATATGTTTTAATTTAGTATTTTTGATCTTTATTGATTAATTCTCTGGTAAAAAAAAAATGGTTAAATTTAGCACAAAATCTGTGCAACAAATGGTATCAACCCAGAAATTGGGTTGATACCATTGACAACTTAAGAAACATAATACAGCATGGGAATGCCCATCATATACTTCTATCATAGTTCTCTAACCTATACTTTCACAACTTTAAATATTTGAGTAGGTACCAAACCAAAACACAATGTTTATTTGTGATTTATGACTAGAAACTTGACACACCGTGCTGAGCTGCATCTTAAATTAATCTTCAGGTTCCCAGCTTTCAGATGATGTACACCACTTCTATGCAACATCTACTGTTGACCTGCTATCCCTCCCTAAACATCCCCTGTCCTCCCAAAAAAAAGACATAAACTCTGGTATAGAGGAGGGAGTGGAAGAGGTTAAAGGTGTAAAGGAGTCAGGGGTAACCACTTATCCAAATTTGTTTTTGTAAGTTGTATTGGATTAAAGTTTTCAACATGAAACCGCAATTAAACTCAGTTGTTGTTTTATTCTCTATGTCCTCTGAGAGCTGAGTCAGTATTAGTAAGCACTCAGTTCTGTTTCCCAGGGCCAGGAACAATACAGAGGAGGTTACACTACCCTCTAATCTGCCATAACAATCACATACTGATTGCAGCTGGTCATGATCTCAATATATGAGCCGTCAGCGTTAACAACAGCCTCTCTGCTGTGAGCGCTCTGCTGTGGTTCATTGTTTTATCGACAGATCTAGGATGATCATAGACGACACGCAGCGGGTCCACACCAGGATACCAGTACTGCTCAAACACAAAGGAGTGTGCCATTAAATCCCAAGCAGGGCTCAACCTCCCAACCTTCTGTGTGCGTCTGTTTTCAATGTAGTCTCACCTCAGCACAGCAGGGTCATCTAATTAAGATGCTCTTCGTTGGCATTTGATAATTGATTCAGACGGTCATTTGCCTCGAGAGGCGGATTAGAATCGCAGTCTTTACTCATCGAGTTGTCACAGAGGGTTATTGAGCAGGGGGCCACCGAACAGCCTCTGTAGTGGTGGATGAAATTGGCCATGTGTGCGACCGTTTGCTTGCTGCATGGCGAGGCCTTTGATGCAGACGGAGAAGCAGGCAAAATACTTTGGCTTCATGCTTTCTGTGAAGAGCGGCATCACTTTTGGGAGCTGCTGTTCCTCAGCAACAAGTCCGCTGATGATCAAAGTCTCCTGGAGGAACGGGGGATGGGTTGACTGTGTGCCACGCATACATAAAGACACATGAATTGCGATAACCGTCGGATAATGTCCATGTTGTGGGGGAGAACAATTAGACTTGAAACATGAAAGCAGCGAGCAGACAATATCAAACAAACGGATCGGATGATGCCTCTGTGTATGAGCAGGAGATATATATACGAGCCAGCCTTGAACAGGATTGCACTCCCACTGATTTTATCAGGGTGAGTGTGTCGCAGCTTCAGCCCCGCTATCTGACGACTGGCTGTATTCTTGATTACTTTTCATGCGTTTCCTGTGAAGGCGTCGACCCAGAAATATTTTTAAAATCCTTTTCAGCCAGCGCTGCAAAAAGATAATCCTTTCAGATGCATGTGTTCAGAAGCATTGATTGCATAATATTATTGACACACTTCCTTCACAGTCTTTTTTTATTGAACACAATGATTTTATATATTGTGTTTTGATTTTTTTCGAAATGCAGTTTAAAGCTGAAATGAGCTATTCAAATCACAATACTGACTGGCTTCCACCACTGTCCAGATGAGGCACATCTGCTGAGTGGATCGAGGCTTTCTGGTTCAAACGCTGCAAACTAGACTGACTAGAAGGATTTCAGTTTATGTGCTTGTTGATAGCAGTCAATCAGAGCAACATCAGTCATGCGTTTCCTGGAGTCTCGGTTTGGGTTAAACAATCAAAAGTTAACCCAATTTTATTATTTAATTATCATACAACACATGATATTTGTTCATTAGTTGAACAATAAAAATACTCATGAAAAAGAGTATTATTTTATGAAACTGGTAAATGAAAATTCCAAGTAAAATATTATGTCAGGTTAAAAAATCAAAAGTATGATTTTTTTGTTTTTTTTTAATCCAATAATTTTGATTTAAAAAAAAATCAAAACATTGACTTGTAATCGCTTTTTATTACACGGCTTTGTGGAATACTCGATTCTGATTGGTCAATCTCGGCGTTCCACGGTCTGTTATTTCTTTATAAGAGACCGTTGTTATGAGCGCAGTTCTGATCTCGGACTCTAGTGGACCGTTTTTGTGTGAAATTATTGATTTCTTAGGTAAATAGCTATGTAATAAGCGGGATAATGTACAGCTAACTGGTCATACTTGTATAAAACTTGTATACAGTATATATATATACATACATACAGTATATCATAATTCAGAGAAAAAATGTGACGCCTTATCTATCTCTCTCACTCTCGCTCTCTCTCACTGTGTTGCTATGTCCGGCAGCGATGATATTATGAGGTTATTTATGGTGTTTTTCCGGCAGAGGTCCCGGCTGGCTTCGACTGGAGGCAGCTCAGCTCTGGCCTCTGAACACTGATTACTATGATTGACAACAGTCTCCGGTCTGCCATGTCTGTCTGTCTGGACCTCTGCCTGCCTCTCTCTCACCCTCTCTGGTTCTCTCACACTCAGACCTGCAGACTCTGCTCTCAGATGCACCTTTTCCTTTCCTTGCCTTTCACCTCTCCTCTTCCCTTCTACCCTCCCATCCTCCCATCTCTCCTCTCATCTTCCGTGCTATTTTTCTATCCTTCCCCCTGTCTTTTTTCCCTTCTATCCTTCTAAATGGTAAATGGCTGCATTGACTGTATAAGGCAGCTTTTATCCAAAGCTTTTTGCAGCAAGATAAGCTGGTCTGACCAGAAGCACTTTGGGGTTTGAACCACCAACTCTGTGATTAGAGGATGACCTGCTCTGCTCTCCTCTCCTCTCCTCTCCTCTCCTCTCCTCTCCTCTCCTCTCTTCTCGTCTCTTCTCCTCTCCTCTCCTTTTCCCTTCTATCCTTGCATCCTCCCTTCTCCCCTCTCCTCGTCTCATCTCTTCTCTTCTCCTTTAATTTTCTTTTTTTCCTTTTGACCTAATCTCCTCTCCTCTTCCCTTCTGTCCTCTCTTTTCTCCTCGTTTCTCTCCTCTTTTTCCTCCTCTCCTCTTCTGTCCTGTCCTTTTCTCTTCTATCTTTCTATCCTATCTAACTATCCTACTATCTATCTTACGTTCTATTTTTATTTTTATTTTACTTTATCCTCTCCTTCCCTTCCTTTCCTCTCATCCTTACCCACTCTTTTTCCCTTTTGCCTCCGTTCCTTTCCTCTCCTCTACTTTTAAATCCTCTTCCCTTCTCCTCTCATCTTCTCGTTTTCCTTTTCATCTCTCTCCTTCTGTGTGATTTCTCCTGCTCATTAACACGAAGTCTCTCCTTTTCCCTTCTTTCCCTGCATCCTCCCCTCTCCCCTCTTCTCGTCTCTTCTCCTCTCATCTTCTCTTTTTCCTTTTGTCCTGATCTCCTCTCCTCTTTCCTTGTGTCCTCTCTTTTTTCCTCTCATTTCTCTCCTCATGTCTCCTCTTTTTCCTCCTCTCTTCTTCTCTTCTGTCCTTTTCTTCTATCTTTCTATCCGTTCCAGTCTCCTCTCATCTCCTCTTTTTCCTTCTATCCTTCTACCCTCCCTTCTCTTTTCCCTCCTTTTTATTTTACCTTCTATTCTCCTCTTCTCTCCTTTCCCTTTTCTCATTTTCCCTTCTCTCTTTTTTCTTTCTATTTTCTCTGCTTCCCTTCCTTTCCTCTCATCCTGACCCACTCTTTTTCCCTTTTCCCTCCTATCCTTTCCTTTCCTCTCCTCTCCTTTTAAATCCTCTTCCCTACTCCTCTCATCTTCTCGTTTTCCTTCTCTCCTCTCTCCCTCCACGTATCCATCCTTTCTGTTCTCCAGAGGATTGTAACTGATTGTAATGAGCTTGTATGCATGTACATATTATGTATGAGTGTTTGTGCATATGTAAATGTGCATCTTAATTAAAGCACTAATGTCAACAGTGTGATCAACAACACTGTGGTTTCCAGACACACGCACACACACACACACACACACACACACACGCACACATACACTATTAATCTGTTCAGCGCTGCTCCAGCTTTGCATTTGGTCCCCAACCTGCTCCAGTAAATGAGATAAGAATTAAGTTCTTTTAATGTCACGTCCTTTGTCTCTAATGCGACTCCATTAGCGAGCCTAGCACAGGCTTTCTTACTGCCAGAGAGAGTCAGACAACTCTGCACTTTTGGGACAATTTGTCTTTATAAAATCGACGATTAGAGCTCCCAGCGCAGGAACTCCCCTCTGTATTTCTTCTCTCTCATAACATGCATTGCTGCTCAGTACATTCTGCTGTAATCAGCAATCCCATTTAGTTAAATGCTTGCTGCTTCATTCAGTTCTGTGATGTTCACAAACTATGGAAAACGATGAGATCGAACCCTCTCCGTCAAACATTTGAAAGCATGTCTTTGTTATTTCTAGGCTTCTTTTTTGTTACATTTTATGCCTATATTTTTTTGGTCTCACACCATTTCTATTTGGATCTTTATTCATTGGAGACTTAAATAAAGTTTGTGCCTGCTGCTGGTGGATCTGTTTGGTCACATAAAAAGACACACGCAGGAGTGAAATTGCTTCACCCGGTGGCACCAGGCTGTCAGAGATCAATAACAGCTTCATATTTGCTGCACAATTCCCATGGAAGCCTCTGACAGAAGCTATTACACATCGACTCATTCACCATAAAACGCTCCAATAAAAAGTTATGTCTTGCCCAATACGCTATCTGCAGAAATTCCAACTATCACCAACATCAGCATGTTAACAGACAAAAGTTTGATGCTTTTATTGTCAGGATGATAATCTACATGTATGCATTCAGAATCAGATGAAAAAAGATACCAATTGTGTACATGTCTGAGTTTAATTGTGTGAATTCATCCAAATCGAACTCCACTGGATCCACAGCCAGTAAAAATACATTAAAAAAACCTAATAAGGAGATAGCAGAAACCACCCATATCATCAAGAGGAGCTGGAAGCAGCGGTTCCACATTACTGAGTTTCACTAATGAGTCTTCTTAATGGGACATAAAGTAATTCATGACTTTTATGGACCTCTGTTGGTGACATGTGGGTACTGCAACAACATATACATTTAAATACATACTGAGTTATCAGTTTATTACCCAGTGGTGGAAAGTAACTAAGTACATTTACTCAAGTACCGTTCTTAAATGCAACTTTGATGTACTTTTACTTTATTTGAGTATTTCAATTTTATGCTAATTTATACTTCTACTCCACTACATTTCAGAGACAAATATTGTACTTTTTACTCAACTACATGTATTTTACAGCTTTAGTTACTAGTTACTTTACAGATTAACAAAACATATGATCTGTTTATTGAAATATGTAAAGTATAAAGTAGTTAAAATATGCTCAACCTCCACCAGCTGTCACATTAAAGTGCTGCTAACATGTTAAACCATCAGTAATAATATTCCAATAATATGTTTTATAAAAATATATACTATCTGAAAGGCACAATGCTGCCCAACAAATACTTTAACTTTAAGTATGCTTTTTTTTATGTTCACTCAAGTCATATTTTGAATGCAAGACTTTTATTCGTAACAGAATATTTCAACACTGGTATTAGTCCTTTTACTTAAGTAAACATCTGACTACTTCTTCCACCACTGTTATTACCTGTGCAATTTAATTTGACAGCTATGTAACAAATAGCAGCTTTGTGAACATTATAATGTTCAGTTTTTGTATTTATTGTATGCGGTATTTTTTTTAAAGCTGCAATTTGTATTGGATTGTAATATACCGCACTAAAAGGTGTTTTTCAAATCTTTTGTTCTCTATAATGGACCGCAACTCACTACAGGCTCAAATATCACTATAGATTTGAGTCAACACCTTCACCATTAACATCACATGTGTCACATAGGTAGAATTTATTGCACAGTTGTTGTATTTGGATTGCATTATTATCATGTAGACGATGCAGGAGAGAGTGTTGCATGCTTGCTACTGTAGACTCAGGTCCACCTGAAAATAATACTTATCACAGCAGGTAAACAAAGCACTGAGGTGGTGGGACACGCAAGTATATGGACCCCTGAACATTTCACCCACAGGTCATTTTTGAAAATCTCATTCCAAAACCAGGGCGTTAATCTGCTGCTGTGACGACCTCCTCTCTTCTGGGTTCAGACTTTCCATCAGATGCTGGAAGATGGCATCAGGGATTTTCTCCCTCTCTGCTGCAACAGCATTAGTGAGATCCAACACTGATGTTGGGTGATAAGTCCTGGCTCACAGTCGGCATTCCAGTTCATCCTAAAGGTGTTTGATGGGGTCGAGGTCAGGGCTTCCTTCAGGCACGTCAAGTTCTTTCACACCAAACTGGGAAAAACCATTTCTCCATGGACGTGGATTTGTGCACAGGAGCGTTGTCATTTTGAAACAGGAATGAGCCCCAAACTGCTGCCACACAGTTGGAAGCATATTATTGTATAAAGTATTATTGAATGCTGCAGCTTTAAGATTCCCTTTAAGTGGATGAAAAAACTAATTATTTTCACTATTTATTTTACAAAAAAAGACAAATATAAATGTGCCATGCTGGGGCAAAAACGCTGGCGCTGTGCCGTATATTATGAATCTCCCAGAGAACCCGATATGGAGAGGGCAGAGAAGAGTATCGGCAGTTTGTGAGAAGTGCCGATGCGTCAAAAAGTAAAACGTAGAAGTGCCGGTACTGCACACCGGTGTGTCCCGGTCCACTTTGAGCACTGCACTAAAGCATGTGCACAGGTGCGTCCATATACTTTTGGCGACATCTTGTATTTCTTCAGTAGCTTGAGAGAAAGACTATGATCCACTATCTGAACTAAAATAAGTAAATCTTAATGATCTTAGTGATCTTTTTTGCCTGAAAATGTTCATTTTCTGAGGTGTGTATATTATTCTTAAAGGGGAACTGCACCTATTTTACAATTTTTTTTAAATTGCCTCAAGTGATGTCACTAGCAACAAGGCTGGCAGTGACATTAGCCACTACTAGCATAACACAACCAAATCTCCAACCAAACTGTCGGCAGTCAGAGTTGTATTGGAGGTAATGTACGTGCCAGATTTTGACAAGGAAGAAGAATTCATTCATTTTTTTTCGCTGTTGTTTTGATCAGTTTCGCTGTTTCCAGCGTTTAACTTGTTTCTCAAAGAGAATCTCTGTTTCTCTCCTGTAACTTTGGAATCGGAGATCTTTTAATTGATGCACGTTTTGTAGCGCATCAGTACTGACCGCCTTCATACAGTCCGGCAGACACACATGCAGACTCCCTGTTTCTCTGTCTGCAAAGACTCATTTCATGTGCATCTTCATGAGCAGAAAAAGACAGCAAGGGACAATCCTTGATGCCTCCAACTTAGCTCTGATGAAACACGGAATTGTAATTGAAAAATTTAATTTAATTTTAGATCATTATTCTCCATATGATACACCATGGATGGCACTATGTAATGGGAAACCCTGCTCTGTGTGCATTACTGTTTTATTAACACATTAATCAGCTCAGATTAATGCATCAATTTAGAAAGGCCCGGGGGGAAAAAAACTCTAAATTCATTACAAAAGTTCCAACATGAAGACAGCACTTGCGAGGACAACAGAAAAGTACCATCGTTCTTGAACAGATTACACACAAGACAGTAAGTTTTGAGATTTGACATTTCAGCTGAGGAAGGAATCAAGTTAGCGGTATTGATCGGCGACCTCATCAATCCCCCGCTTCTCTCTGAAGTGATGTATTGTGGCCATTTTCATCTATACGGACCAGCTGAACTGTACGTGAGCTGGATAAATGAGCGGCTGAAGGCGTACAGCAAGAGGAAGTGAGTCCTATAGTGTAAATGTGTGGAAGAAGCTGTTAAGAAGTTGCTGTGATGTCGAGTACATCCTCTTATGACCGACCTTTAGAAAGCGAGCAGATCAGCATGTGGGAGAAAGATGGTGTAATTTTAGCTGGCGGTGCAGCTGACACCGGGGGAGCGGAGCTGCTTTGCCAGTAGATGAGTTCAGGATCAGCAGTATTTATCTTCTTCTTTTCAAAATAAAGCACCCATCTGCAGCGTGGGTCACATTCAGACGGATTGTTGCTTCATACAGACCAAAGCAGTGAGTAATGGACTCTGCTGAACCTGGAGTTTGCTGTCCTGCTCCTCCTGCTCCTCCTGCGATGTCGATAGGGGAAAATGTGCTCTTAGGACAATTTAATGATTATACGCTGCTGGAATACTGTATCCTCATCCACCTCCTCTAGCCTGTGAGGAAAAACACTGACATATTGTGTAATGAGGCAGATAAACTCAGTGAGAAATCACTGGCCCAAAGAAAATGAAACCCACTGTGACGCCGCCTGTCGCTTCAATCCAAATGCTCCTGGTTGCTCATGAGGTCTTCACATGCACAGTGACAGAGAGCTGGACGGGATGCTGATTTGTTCACCGATGCGATTGGTGCTTACTGCACGGTCGATCAGTTAGTGGCAAAACAACAGTGATAAAGACATACATCACACTGAGCCTGTTAAAGGGCAGCTGTCAATAAAATGCCTGTTGACAAGCATGACATCTCTGCACAATTTATTGATTTTTCTATTCATTATTATTATTTCTTCTTCTTCTTCTTCTTCTTCTTCTTCTTCTTCTTCTTCTTCTTCTTCTTCTTCTTCTTCTTCTTCTTCTTCTTCTTCTTCTTCTTCTTCTTCTTCTTCTTCTTCTTGTTCTTATTGGTGAAGTAACACAATAATATACACAGTTACATATATACATAGAAGACAGATCCTCATTGCTTGTAATATAATATCACATCATGTAATATCATATAATATAATATCATATTATTGCTGTTTTATTATAATACATTTGGATATTGTCTGGCATGAATTTCATACCAAGGTTAAGCGGAAAACAAAAGAAAATGAAGAAGCTCTTATACACTGCATCTTCAGGTAGATAAGTGAACATGCACATGGAGTAATCGAAACAAAAAATCCATCAGTGTGTTTAATATGTCCCAGATACCCACAAATACAGTGAGCAACGCTGATCCCTGGAGGGGAAATTTGATCCCTCTGGCTGATTAAAAAGACACAACAGATCTGTGGAAGATGATAGTGTTGAGAGAACAAGGCGACAAACAGCGAGAGGGCGGCTTAAATTAGGAACACAGCTTGAAAAAAAAGCTCACTTTACCTTTTGTGATGGAAAATGTTTGTCTGGCTGTATGTGGAGAGTCCTTTGCTGACTCACCAAGTTCTCTTTACATTATTTCAGCAACAGTCTGAATACTAAACATGCTTCTTTCTTGCTCTTTCTGCAACTGTTTTTTTTCTCATTTTTATTCCCACTCTCACATCAGAAACCATCCCCATGAAACGTACCTTCCCTTGTTGTTTACCTTTGACACAAAGACCTTAGTTTTCATAAATATTTTTCATAAATATACATTTGCACAAACACACACACAAACACGCATGCTAGAGTTGTGATTCTCTGCCTGAACCTGATAGGACCCGACGTGCTGGGTTCAGGCCGGGTCGGATTCGCTTTTATTTTCAGTTGAGCAGGAATGCTTCGTACTATGATCATAGATTGTATATAAGAAGTGAACGTAGTCACTGTGACGTCACTCATTGGTTTATGAACTGCCGATTTGAAGCCTTAAGTTCTTAATTTTGGCCGTCGCAATCTTAGTTATTTGCAACAAGAAGTGACTCAAGAGGGTGGAGCTAGAAGTACAACCGAACGCTGAATGAGACATTTTTAAGCAACCAAAATGTTCAGATTAACTTTCATGAACTGAAATCACACTGTGAAAGGGTGAAAGTTGTAAGACGAAAACATGGGCAGCTCCCAGACCGGACAACGCTGTGATAGCGACCTGTCAATCACAAGGTATCCACGCCCTAAAGCATCCCCTGCTTTATGGTCTATTTGACTCTAAATGGGACTATAATTTACTGAATGAACATCATGCTGTATTGAAGAAGACTTGAAACTAGCGATTGAGACCATAAACTCATGTTTACAATGTTTACTGAGGTAATAAATCAAGTGAGAAGTAGGCTCATTTTCTCATAGACTCCTATACAATCTGACTTATTTTTGCAACCAGAGGAGTCGCCCCCTGCTGGCTGTTAGAAAGAATGCGAGTTTAAGACACTTCAGCATTGGCTTCACTTTTCAGTTCAGAGTTGCCCACTGGCTATAATCAATAACCTACTGTTGCATAATTTCAATATCGACTTCAACAGCAGTTGCCTTGAACAGAGTAATGTTATATGGCAATGGCATATGACAGTTTTTGGGGCTGTGCTGAATATTCATCAGGAGAAGGCTATGGCTGAAAGATTTTGAAAAAACATCGAATTGCGATCAGGTTGACAGATTTCAATATGATGTGCAATATTAGAGGGAATTATAATTTTGACATCATCATTTTCATTGAAAAACATATTAAATGGTTGTGGTGTGATTTTTGCAGGAATCAATACCAAACAGAGGTGTTTCCTTTAGTAGGTAGAATATGATGTCTAGGCCAGGACATCTCTGCAGCATGATGATATTTAATTGGAAATGGTATTTTGACACACATTTCACCTTTAACAAATATTCCGCCTCCTGCGATTTGAAATTTGCAGGAGGCCATATTGCAATTTTGATCAAATTTCGATTAACTGCTCAGCCCTAGAGAAGGCGCATGTCAGAGACGCACAGCGAGCCGGTCATTGTTATGAAATAAACCCCGACAGGGCGATGCAATTGGTCTTGCATCATCCTGAAGGGGTTTATTTGACCGGCTCGCTTTAAAATGATCCAGCTTATTACACGGCTACTTAAGAAATTTTACACAAAAAAGGTCCAACATAAGAACTGCCCCCATAGCAGCGGTCTGTTATACTGTACATAGCAACGGTCTGCTACAAAGAAATAACCAAGCATAATAGAATGTCGTGATTGACCAATCAGAATCGAGTATTCAACAAAGCCGTATAATAAATATGTATAATTCAGGTTTTTTTATCCGGCTTGGAAAGAAACTTTGTGGGTTCATGTAGGATGGGGCTTAATTTATAGGGCCCGATCATAGCTCTAACATATGCATATAAAACCAAAAGCTCCTTTTATTTAGATGCTAATCCTTTTTTTTATTATTATTTTACTGGTATGGCGGCCATGTCTTGTGAGGAACAAGAACATAATGAAAGGATGCTTCCTCGCTGCTTTTACAGGCTCCTTCAGAGTGCCGCAAAATAGTGGTTGCACAGGTCTGTGATTACAGTCATTCATGGAGTGATTTGTAAAGAATGGTTTGTTTCTCTCGCTCACTTCCTGTGATGAGTGGAAAGTAGAAGCCCAGAATTAACAGGATAGGGGGGTGTAACGTGTCAATGATGCACATGCCTTAAAATAAATGCTCCTTATGTGACCTCTGATTGATTACGTCTTTCCCCTGCTTCTCAGGTGAACGAGATTTACCACGACGAGTCGCTAGGAGTCCACATCAACGTGGTCCTGGTGAGGATGATCATGCTGGGGTATGCCAAGGTGAGTTTCACAGACCATTTCTGTTAATTTTCTCTGTTTTTGGAAAGCATTGGTGAGAAGGAGAAGACTGAACTGTAGCTGAGAGACAGAAAAAAGTTCCTCTTCACTCTGCTCTGAGTTTGATTACATCTGAAAGAAACTAAAGTCTCTGTCTTCACAACATGGCTGCAACTAGTGATTATTTCCATTATCCACTCATTTATGATTCATTTAAACAGCAAATGTTAAAAAACAAAATTGCCATCACAATTTCCCAGAGCCAAAGGCCTACAAAGCTACATTAAGGAGCCAATAAACACCCTTTGAATAAAGGTCAACCACAGAAACTGGCCTTTAGTTGAAGTGCAGTATTGATTAAAAAACAACAACTTTAATCATAGGATTATCAGGAGAAGGATGCAAGAGTTAGACAGAAGAAGCCTATAATAACACTGCATTTGCACAGTAACAAGAAAACTGAAATGGAAAATGGAAATGCCAGGAAGAAACACAGTATCTCCAGCTTTTTTTAATATAAAAAATGTATTACTGAAAGATTTAGAGCAAGTAAATAAAGCATAGTAGAGAACACACGCACACATATCTGAGGTCTGCTACAGTGTTAACAATTATGGCGGGTCTAGTCAATACATTTTCTGTTGTTGATTAACTGATTGATCATTTTAGCCCCAGTTAGGAGAATACAGATATAAATCCAGACTCTATCAGCACAAATCACCCTAAACATTGGCCAAAATGTTCCAGAAGACCTGGCAAAGACATAACATCGATAAAACTAATTATTTATGGATAACGTGTTGGAGGTGTTGCTGCAGTAGGTCAGCACAAATGCTCCCCTTCCCACACTTAAAGTCTGTGCACACCAATTTGTTGTTTGCTGTGGGGAAACAAAAGCTCTGACCCAGAGGTGAAGCATCAGACATCACCGCTGGCTGTTACAGCAAACAGAGAAAAAGAAAGTCAAGAACATTTTCGTTAGATTAACGGGTAACTTTTGTATTTTTCCAGTCTGGACCCTGTTTCCCCATGTTTTTGTGTCTAAGTGACTAATGGGGACAACAATTGTTCAAATTGGTCCGTTATTGAGGGAGAACGCTGTAACCGAATTGAGCTGCAAGGCCAAGTGAGCAGCATCAATGTAACGTTACGTCCATTAAAAGTGTTTGTTTTTTTCCACTGACAGGCCCAGATTGTTATCATAAATGTCTGACAACATTATGGAAAGGACCCTAGAGAGAAATAAAACGTTTTTTCTTACCTTTCGCTTTCTGTTTGTTATTGTTTCTGAGTCCCACTCCATACTCACTGTCGTGTGAGAGGCAGCCATCGAATTCAAAGACCTCATCCACATTGTGGTAATCATCGAAATACTCAGCCATGACATTGAAAATCTTTTAGATAACACTAAGCTACGCTTTCTGTACTGCAACACAACAAACTCTGCCCAGCTGGCACTCACATTTCGACGATGGATGTATTCCACTATTCCACCGCTGTCTTCCAGCAACACGTCACCTCGCCAGATTTCACAACCAGACTTCTCCTTGAGCGAGACTCTTTCCTTACTGTCAGAAACTTATAATAACAATCACAGCCTGTCAGTGCAAAAACAAGCACCTTTAATGGACGTAAATGACAATGCCAGCTTGCCCCAATAGTACCATATTGCAGCCTGTGAGCAGCTGTCGTCTACAGCGTTCTCCCTCAATACTGGACCAATTTCAGAAATTGTTGTCCCCATTAGTCAGATAGACATACAAACATGGGAAAGTAGGGTCCAGGTTGAAAAATACCAAAGTTACCCTTTATTCAGGAGCACACAAACAGAACCAACCATTCTACAGAGCAATAAATTATCTATTTTCAATGTTCAAACTCATTTCTAATCTACTTTAAATGCTCTCATGCTTCAGAGTCTCATGCCTGCTATTAATAATCTGCTTTTATTCATGTGAACATCACAGTAATACTAATTACAAACACACAGCATTCAGTCCAAACAAGTCATACAGTAATTCTGCCGTGCTTTTTGTTATCAGGTTGTTATTCATCTTGCATAATTGCTTCAGGGAAGTGGTTATTTCAACCCTATGCTAGTGACACATCCAATAACCGGTACTAATGGAGCAGAGATGCTAAATAGGGAAGAGCATGTAGCAGATTGCAGGGCTCAGCCACTTTCTTTCACACATACTGTAAAAATGCATGATGTATTTTCCTTTCGTTTTTTGTTTTTTAGACTGAGGAGAGAAAATTCAGTTTGCTATCCAATTATTGTTAGCCCAGAGCCCCCATGTTTAATCTGTGTCTACCCTGAATGCTACTCATACCTGATGGGATTAACAATATGGGATTTGAGGATGCTGACAGAATACTAACATGTTCATTTACACTGTCAAGGTTCAGTGGTAAGCATTTCTCTCTCT
>CAKAOI010052443.1:112217-133101 GCA_916701655.1 Sebastiscus albofasciatus
TCTCTCTCTCTCTCTCTCTCTCTCTCTCTCTCTGTGTGTGTTCTTGTTTTGTTGTGATGTTCTTGTCTGTCTTGAGTGTTTGTGTACAGACTGTAGAGTTTCCTCTATAGAAGACAATAAAGAATGATTTTGAATCTGAGTCTCTCTGTTTCCTGTCAGTCCATCAGCCTCATTGAAAGAGGGAACCCATCACGGAGCCTGGAGAACGTGTGCCGCTGGGCGTTTGTGCAGCAGAAAGGTGACCCTGATCACGCCGAGCACCACGACCACGCAATTTTCCTCACTCGCCAAGGCTTCGGCCCCACGGGGATGCAGGGTGAGTCTCCCTGAGGACACGTTAGTATTCAAATGAGAATGTGCAGCGGCCCCTGTGTGGTTAATCTCAATGCAGTTACATGAGGTCATCCATCACTATACACATCATTATACCATCGTCTGGGTGAATACTCAATTCTGATTGGCTGCAGGGTGTCCATTAATTCCTGATAATGGACACCTACTAAGTAGTTCCAGTGAAACTGTCTGTTCACCGCTCTAAATGAATGCGCTGGCTTCAAAAACAATCTGAATATCTTATTTACAACACTGAGTGTAACACTCGTCCTTCAGTGCCTCATCCTCTAAACACCACAGGGTGTTGTCTGGAACACTTAAGCAGCAAGGAGTAAGTTTACACCTGTAGACTTTATATAAGAAGAGGACGTAGTCACCCTGATGTCACCCATTGCTTTGTGGACTGTTGTTTTGAAGCCTCGAGTTCGGCATTTTGGCCGTTGCCATCTTGGTTTTTGGCCGTCACAGTCGTTGTTTTTTTGCAATCAGACGTGACACGAGAGGGTGGAGCTAAGTACAACCAAACACTGAATAAGAGAATTTTAGGCGACCAAAGTGTTACAATTAACTATTATGAACTAAAAACACAATGTGAAAGGGTTAAAGTTGTAAGACAAAAAAAAACACAACTCCCAGACCGGACAACGCCGTGGTAGCGACCTGTCAATCACAAGGTAGCCACGCCCTAAAGCATACCCTGCTTTATGGTCTATTTGACTATAAATGGGACCATAATTTACTAAATGAACATCATGCTGTATTGAAGAAGACTTGAAACTAGCGATTGAGATCATAAACTCATGTTTACAATGTTTACTGAGGTAATAAATCAAGTAAGAAGTAGGGTCATTTTCTCACAGACTTCTATACAATCAGACTTCTTTTTGCAACCAGAGGAGTCGCCCCCTGCTGGCTGTTAGAAAGAATGCAAGTTTAAGGCACTTCAGCATTGGCTTCACTTTTTAGTGACAATGACATGGCTGGATAGCTAGCTAGTATTATTATTAAACAAACTGTCAAATTATATTTACTGTTTTTCAACCGTATGTATACAATGTTAATGACGTTGAATCTAGCTAGCATAATGTTAGCTTTCTGGCTTGTAGCTGAGCCAAAGGGTTCTATGATGTGAGTGGACTAGAAATACCTCCCGTTGCCAAGTAGTATCTAAGCTCTGTCCTATTTACTGGAGCAGTGTTTCAATTGCGTAAGAACCTAAAGGGATGGCAATGATTGTTTTAGGTATTAGCAAACCCTCAGGGTTACCAGGAAAACGGAGTGAATGAACTTTGGATTTTGGTTGCAAAACATATAAAGATATAAATTAATGGTCTTGTGACCTGGTATAAGCAGGATAATGTCCTTTAAGGTGTCCATAATCATCAGGATTGAATGGCCTCTAGGTTGTCCTTTAATTCCTGATTATGGACACCTCGTCGGGCATTATCCCTTATGTAAAAGCAGCCTTGCTTGCAAATATGTAACTTGTTTTATGGTTTATTCTGACATTTACTGGTCGTGAGAGACTCAGACTGCCCTCGATTCATTTTGAGGGATTACACAAAAAACAAAATTATTATGCAAATTTCATGTTGCCCTTTTAACAAGCTGTTTTCAAGACAGTTTCAGTGTGAGACGTGACTCTCATTTGTGAAATCTGTCCAGATTCTCTCTGATTACATTTTAGATGCAGTTAGCATGCCCCAGTTGCTTGAGGTAAAAGTACAAGGCTTTTGTCTGAAAAGAGCACTGAACAATCGAAAAGCCTCTTTATCAACGACTGATCCTCTTAGGGCAACACCCCAAAGCCCCTTTGGGCTTCATAGTTGACACCTTTCCTTAATTCATATTCTTGTAAATGCCGACCTGGAAAGGCTGGAGGCTCAGGGCAATTTACACTGTCTGCCAGATATTGACTGCTCGCCCCTCTTCTTATTTCCTCAACAGCAGCCAAACTGAAACAATGAGAGCAACTGTCCAAATTTGGTGCTATTAAAGGCCCATTCAACTTGCTTTATGCCTTTTTTATTTTCCCCTTTGAACAGCAGCTGCCTTTATTTTCCAATTGGAAGCAAACATTGTGTGCTAATCTGCTAATTCCTTCCTTTTTGCCATTTTAACGTCACACTCACCCATTAGCAACCTGACAACTAGAGGCAAAAAGCTATTTTGTGCTTGTCTTTTCTTTGAAATTCAACTCAACTTACTAAAGTTTTCTGTCTTCCTCCCCACTGTCTTTTCTTCTATTTCTTTGCAAAACCTAAATCTTTTGAAGCTCCTTTTCATTTCTCCCAGTACAGTAAAAGACACAGTATTTGCATCCACCTTTCACAGCTAGCCAACAGTAATTCCCCACAGTGGAGAATATTAATTGTTGAATTTAACGGTTCTATTCATTCGTCAGGCCATGTCAGGCCATTTGTATTGCAGTTTTGTTGAATACAAGGGGAATTTTAATGATATATACTGTAGCTACTGTGTTTCATCAGTTTCAAGCTGAAATCTGTTGGGAGGAATAAACCAATAGCTGCTGCCTGGTTGAAAATCAATCAAATCTGACAATTCCCTCACCCAGCAGCCCCATTAATCTGCCTGTCCAGAGGCTGATGGATCTCAATTGTGAACTTACCTCGAGTGAAATCACTTTATCTTTAACTGGTTTTGCGACACCGACATCCCATCGAACCAGCTCATTACTCTTAATCAGTCCCACCTTTGTAGTCACTTCATGCGTTGTTTGCAAAAGCTGTTAAAGTTTGATACCACTTGCCATCAAAATAGCGACTGCCAGGGTCTTTAAACTTGCGAGATGACAGGTTATTAAAACTTTGTCTAATACCTGTGAGTTCACGACACTCAATTTACAGAGTACGGGTCAATTTTAATTGGGTGGTGTGAGCAAAACAACATAAGAAAATACACGCGGTTAGATGCCTTCAGCTTGTTCAGGCATAAAATGGAGATCAATATAGTGCCATGCTGCTGAGGCTAAAGTGACCGGGTATACAATGTCATGCTCTACATGAACTGTGAGACATTGTGTAACCCACTCATCCAGGATTGGCTTATCTGGACTTGGTAGTTAAACACATTTTATTTCGAAGCTGAATTGTCCTCCAGTGCTACTAAAGTATAACAGACTTTCAGACATGTTGTTGTCATGGGAATACGAGTCAAGGTACATGGACAGTCCATCAGGGCCCCCCGCCCGTCTGGCGACATAGAAAGCATGAACCAATCTCTATATGACCGCGCAGGCTTAGACTCAGGGGGTTATTATTTTCCGGTCTGTAGCTTCTGTCACAGCATAGGTAGCACTGGAGAAAAGATTTGTTGTTATGCCTATGGGAATGAATACATACTGTGACTATACCAGCTACCAACAGGCCACAACATATACTGAGAGCCATCGGTTTGCTGACGCCCAAGAAACAATTATATGACAAACTGCCACTCACTTTCAGCTTCCATGTTGTTGTGATTTGAGTTGCAACTTTTTGGACGGATCATGCCATCTAGGTGCCTGGAGGCAAGCACTTTTCATGGGCATGATCCTTCTCATTTGACTTTGTAGACATGGAGTAGATCTTCATTAGGGTTTGGCAATGGAGTGAGCTAACATTGATACCATTTATACATTTATACCGAGGTAGCTTTCCCCTTATTATTACATGGCTTTGTTGAATACTCGATTCTGATTGGTTGATCACGGCGTTCTACAGTCTGTCATTTCTTTATAGCAGACCCGTTACTATGTATGAAAGATCGTTGCTATGGACGCAGTTCTAATCTTGGACTCTGGCGGACCGTTTTTGTGTCAAATTAGTGATTTGTAAGTAAGTAGCTGTTTAATAAGTGGGATAATGTTCAGCTAGCGAGTCATTGTTGTGAAATAAACCCCTTCAGCGATGAGAGACCCCTGTGACCAGCACTTAGCACTCAGAAAACAAAACGGACATCCCTTCTTTGACCAACAGTCTGTGTGATATCAGAGATGGTATAGTAGGTTCATAGTTAGGGTTTTGATTTGATCCCCTGAGCAACAACACACTGAGCCGTATCAGGGACACAAGCCGACTCTGCATGTGTAATTAATATCGGTGCATGCCTGCATACTGTAAGTGGTATAATGTGGTACTACCGTAAACTTAGCATAGAAACAAAACCTTTTATCTTTTTCATTTTCACTTCACTATCGCCTCGTATGTAAATGACTGTTGAGAAGAATACTACAAAGAATCCATGAATTATTTCCTCACCCCACTAGGCCTGGCACAGATAGAAAAAGGTTAGCGTGTGTTCATATTTTCTTATGCCGTAAACAATTCATCTAATTCATACTGAGAATTAAAGCATCAGTGACAGCCGGAAGATCAGCAGGTGACTCCTGTCCTTTATAGAAGCTAGCAGACACTATACTTTAGTGGGCTGTTCCCTGCAGGGATGCACCGTAATTGAACTGAGTTCAAAGCTGCATCAAAACATTTTACCTAGAGGATTAAAATCTTTCAGCCAATGTCTTATTGCCTGCAGCCACTCACAGCACAATGGACTTGTTTTTTGTGTCTAGTGCTTCACAGTTCTGAACGGTATGTACGGTATATCATGAGAACAAAGCCTGCATGTTGCAATTTCACGTTTGGATGCACAGTATTATAGTTAGGTCATGTTAACACATGCTGATAATTTGAAAGGTTCTCCCCTGTCATGCCTTTTTGGGCTTCATTTTTCCAAACAGATGGAATACATATCAAATTGGCAAAGATGCTAACCTAAGTAGAATATAAACGGAGCCATGGAGATGGAGATTTTATCAAAAGCAATGTTTAATGCTATCTTTTATGGAGGTCCAAGGTGTGCAATATTAAATAAATTTAAAAAAAGAAATAGGGCTATCAAAGTTAACGCGATAATAAAGTGTTAACGCAAATTCGTTTTAACACCACTAACGCATTAACACAACTTGCGGTTTCTAGGTTGTAGTGGGCTCAGTTTTGAAGTTAGAGTGAAGATACTGGTATCTTAAGAAACTAGAAAACCTAAAGAATCCGTTGGTACCGACCATGTTATAGTAGGTCGCGAAGAAGAAGGTTAAATAATTCTCCAAATTTGTGCTAACGTAAGACTACAAGGTATACCAATGTATTGTCACAATACAGGATACTGTGTCTCAATTACAGACTTTAACTACTATTTTTGATACCATTTTGTCTCTTTATTGAGCCTCTTAATCCATACAGCATTTTCTACAGTCTTTAGCCCAATAATAATCCAACTGAACTAACTTTTCTTTTAACCTTTTTCTATGACATCTCCCCGCTGTGCTGAAAGTTACTTTAGTTCATCATATACTGTAGCATGCTGTGTCTGTTCGTGCAGCAGCAACAACAAAGAGGCAAACGGCTGTTTTTGTGCTCGACTTTTTTTATTGTACTGTTTGAGATTCAAGCTAACTTTGATTTTAGGAGTAAAGAATTTACTTTTTGGCACTTTTTGAAGTTTACTGTCTTCCTCCTCGTTGTCTTTCTTTCATTTCTGTGCAAAATCCAAATCTTTTGAAGCTCCCTCTCAATTTTCCCAGTATAGTGTTAGACACAGTAGAGAAGATAAGTGCCTCCCACTATCCACAGCTAGCCAGCAGTCATTCACCAACAATGGAGAGGAACATTAATTGCTGAATTGAATTGTTCTATCTATTGGCACGCCTACTGTCAGGAAATTTTGTTTGATGTGAATACAAGGGGAATTTTAATAATATATCCTGTAGCTACTGTGTTTCATCAGTTCAAGCTGAAATCTATAAGGGGGAATAAGTCAATAGCTGCAGCCTGGTTGAAAATCAATCAAATATGACAATTCCCTCACCGAGCAGCCTCAGTCATCAAGGACATAAAGACTTGATTGGCTCCATGGCTTCCTGTAGGACTCCACTAATCAAAGGCAGAATCATTTCAAAGCTGTCTGGGGAGAAAACATCTTACAATCACATCTGTGCAGTCCTCCCTTGAGTCATTGTTATACTTTGATAAGTGCAGAGCCACGCTGTAAGCAAGATGCCATTAAGCTTCTCTGTTTGAGTGTGACATGTTTTGAAATTGAATCATTTTCACGGGCGGAAATAAACAAAGCAATTGGCCACATTTCACCCCCACGGACAGAGAACAGATAATATAAGAGGTTGATAGATGGTAAAGATGGAATGGAAATGTCAACTCCCGAAATAGCAAATCTAATCCATCAAACGGCATAACAAACAAAACCTATTCCTGCTGCATTACGTTGGATCTTTTTGTCAAGGTTGTGATCCTGCATTTTCTTCAGTAAGTCTGTTTACACACATAAGCAGTTAATTACCGTCAAATACCCTTCACTTCTTTCTTATCACACAATGGAGACAGTCCTCTCTTAAAAAACAACAATGTTGCTCTTTTCTCCAGCTTAAAACAACCTGTTATTGTTGAAAGACCGTTAACCACATAGACGGCACATCAGAAAAACACTTGTTGTTGCAGTTGCTGTCTGAATATGAGCTAGTGGATTGTAAGTTTTTTCAAAGCGTCCATCCACTACCTTCTGCTTATCAGGGGCCGAGTCGTGAGGGCAGCAGATTTAGCAGGGTATCCAGACAACCCTCTCCCCAGCAACGTTTTACAGCTCTTCCTGAGGCGTTCCCAGGTCAGATGAGATATATATAATCTCTCCAGCGTGTTCTGGGTCTACCCCGGGGTCTCCTACCAGTTGTATGTGCCCGGAAAACCTCAAACAGAGGCGTCCAGGAGAAATTCTGATCAGGCCCAAACCACCTCAGCTGGCCCCTTTCAACACGAAGGAGCAGCGGCTCTACTCTGAGCTCCCTTCGGATTTCTGAGCTCATCACCCTATCTCTAAGGCTGAGCCCAGCCACCCTACGAAGGAAACTCATTTCGGCCGCTTGTATCCGTGATCTCATTCTTTCGGTCACTACCCAAAGCTCATGACCATAGGTGAGGGTTGGAACGTAGATGGGTCAGTAAATCGAGAGCTTTGCCTTCCGACTCCACTCCCCCTTCACCACAACAGTGCGGTACAGCGCCCGCATAAATGCTGACGCTGCACCAAACCACCTGTCCATCTCACGCTCCCGTCTCTCACTCATGAACAAGACCCCGAGATACTTGAACTCCCTCGCTTGGGGTAGTGACTCAATCCCAACCCAGAGGCGCAATCCACTATTTTCAAAGTGTCATGCATCAAAAGGTGTCGAGCCCACATGGGCTTAAAAGACACTACAGACTAGGGCTGTCAGTCGATTCAAATATGTAATAGCAATTAATCAATAATAGCGATTAATCACACTTTTTTTTTGTTCAAAATGTACCTTAAAGGGAGATTTGTCAAGTATTTAATGCTCTTATCAACATGAGAATGGGCAAGTATGCTTGTTTTATGCAAATGTGTGTATATATTCATTATTGGAAATCAATTAACAACACAGGACAATGACACATATTGTCCAGAAACACTCACAGATACTGCATTTAGCAAAAAAAATATATTCTCAAATCATAACATGTCAATGCGCGTTATTATCGTGTTAACTTTGACAGCCCTACGACAGACATAACAGATAGGAGCAATAACATAATGAGAGCAAAAGACAAAATGCAATACACCTCCATGCATGTCAAAGAAAGTGTCAAAGTGTCAAAACAAATATTAACACAATCCATCTTCCACATCAGAGCTATAAAAACAAAACATCCGAGACTGTGCCTTTAACACATCAAACAAAAAGCGCCCTCCTACGCTGTTGGTTGGCATAGATAGACTGAGCTAGTTGAAACACTTTGTCTGTAAACAGGTACTGAAGTCCTTCATCAGACATAGAAAATAAATCGATAGATAGATAGATAGAGGTGTCAGCATATTCTGCAGACATTTTAAGGAAACGCCTGCATCTAAGATTTCAATGTAATGGATAATTGAACAAAAAGTGCATTTCATTTTCAACCTCTCCCAGATCACACAGGTGATGGAACGCTTTAAAGTGAGGCATCCATTTAAACGGACTACCGGGCGAGCTTAAAAATATGGCAGGTCATTCTGTCAAGTGGAGGAAAGCTTTCAAAAACTTGACAAGATGATCTTCCTTTTTTAAAGCACATTTCCAGCCTATAATTGGCTACTTATGTATGGAGTTTCAAAGTGCAAGTTTGTTTTTGGTGTATAAAGGGTTCCAGAGGTCAAATCACATTCGTTTTCTACACTTCTGTGGCTTGGATGGACATGGAACTCAACAGTTTTAGAAAATACTTTGCTCATTGATTAAAAGTCAGAGGTCGGTGCAAAGAGAAACGTCAACCGTGACTACCAAAGAGCTGACAGCTAGCAGAAGCTTCACTTTGTAGAAATCTCTTGATACATTCATTAATTCAATTCACTTCACACTACATTATGGTTCAGGCCTGATTGAACCCTCTGGCTTGCTTTTATCCCAAGTTTAAATAATTCTAACTAATGGCCATAACATGAACTTACAGCATAGTTAAATGACATAGGTTCCTCTTGTGTTTCTATCTTGAGAAACAATAAAGATACCATGAAAAGAACAAAGCACATAGAACAAATACATTATGTAACCATGTGGCTCCTCTCCCACTTTGAAACTTACTCTGGTATCTACAGTATGTTCTATACATGACAGTAGCCTACTTTTATGTGAGAGATTTGGAGCATTTCTATTGCCTCCGCATGGCTCTCAACATGGCTACGGCTGAGCCCTTGGCTCAAAGCTAACAGTGGGTGCTACACTTCTGCAATAGCGCCGTCGGTCGGGACGGCGTTATCAGCTTTAACCGCCTTATGAGAGCAGTGTAGAGCGGCAGCTGTGAGCTAGCCAGTGGGGCACACTCACATGCACGAACGTGCACTAAAAGCACGCACGGCCAGCTTGGTTATGTAAACAAAGCTGATAGAACCTCTGATTACAACACACACAGAGGGAGAGTGACTTCATTCTCTGCTCAGGTAGACATTACTCCTCTATATATATAGCCTACATAGCAAAATAGTTGTTTGATGCTTTATTTATGCTCTCGATATCTTATAGAAATCCTTTAAAACATGATGATATAATGACTGAATTTGCATAATTTAAAGCCAATTTATGTCAAAGTAGAGATTAACTGGTTAACGGTTAAGCTCTGCTCTTTGCTGTTGAGGCAAAATGATCAGTTCACAACATTACAGTACATTAACCAACATTTGCAAACAACGGGATACACTTTCATTGTACTTTTTATTGCTAGAGTTCAGTTTGTTCATTAACGTAGGCTATAGGCTGTAGCTCAAGTGAAATCAGTGAAAACATGTAGAGTCTTGAAATAAAATAAAATCTAGTAATATTGAGTAGAAATAGGCTACTAAAAATGTGTTGATGTTCAGCCTCAAGTCTATCTGTGAAGTCAGCAGTAAAATTTTATTACACAATCTGCTAAAGTCCCTACGGCTAGCCTAAATGGAAGTTTACTGATACAATCTATGCTTTACTCTCTTTTAATTCTCTTTTGTATGAATTTCTCTTCCACTAAGATCATTTTGTTTTGTTGCATCTGGCAACATACAGCTACAAAAAAAGAAATAAGGAATGTTTATTTTTATACAAAACATTCAAAAAAAGAGAGTCAGTTCACTTTTCTCCTCTGATAACTAGAGATATAAGGTAAAAAATATTTTTTTTTATTGTGGTTTAAACGTTCTCCTTGTGCTGGCTGCAGGTATGTGAAGTGTTTGTTGTCTGATTCGAAGCTTCTCTATTTTTTAGGCCAACAGTGTACAGGTGGCTCACCTCACACCTCACAGTTGTACAATTTTCTTGACTTTCAAGGACACGTATGCCGAGAGCCTTTGTTTACCTCTGACATTGGCTTGAGATAGGAGTTGATCCCTCTCCATCTTGTTCAATATCACTGCAATCCCAGCATATTGACCCAACCGGTCAGATGCATTCATTTGTGGAAATGCTCAGAACACCAAATCAAATATTAATAAAATAAGTGGAATAATCTAATATTTCAGCTTGAATTCTGCATGAGCTCTCAACCACGGTGATCTCTCATCGTATTCAGAGCGAAAGGCACTTTTGGAAGAAGCCAGAGAGAATAATTTTGAAGAAAATACCGTATTCACCTTTAGAACTTCTGACAGCCAAGGTTGTCTGTTTGTCTCTATTGTGGGGTTTATCATGAAAAGGATGGATTTCTGTCAGCCTTCAGTCTGAATGACTCAGCTCTTATTTCTTTGTTTTCTCTGACTGCCATTGTCTCAAAATCACCATCAACATATATCATGTATTTCAGTCAGGGTTTTTTTTGCTACCCTTTTGCAAAGCCTGATGATTAGAGGACAAATGGTTTTAGGAAATCTTAATTAAAGGGGACATATCATGCTCATTTTCTAGTTCATACTTGTATTTGGGGTTTCTACTAGAACATGTTTAGATGCTTTAATGTTAAAAAAACACACATTATTTCTTTCATACTGTCTGTCTGAAACGCTCCGTTTTAGCGCATGTCTCTTTAAGGCCCCCTCCTGAAAAAGCCCAGTCTGCTCTGATTGGCTTGCAAGAAAAATACGGTGCATCTTTGCAAAGGTAGTTCTAATGGGGCCTTGACGGCCGGCGTGCTCCCAGTTTGAAGAAGCAGACAGGAGCACCAGCACAGGAGCAAAGCAATACAGTGCTGTGGATGGGGGGCAGCAGTAAAACATATTACCTAAAAAAAATATATCTCCCTTTAAGTGCATGCTATATTTAGAATATTTTCACCGCTTTATCTTGCTGTTAGACAGCCCTTCTCCTTTCTGACGGGGAACTGAACTGAAAATGAATCTTATCTAGTCTATCACCAAAATCAGCAGGCTCAGATGACAAAAACGATACGTTTAACTTTCAGTTCAGTTCGCTGTCGGAAAAAATATTCTAAATATAGCGTACACTTAAACGGATATACAGATTTTTTATTTTTTTGGGCCTTTTTTTAGGTGGTACATTGCTTCGCTCCAGTGTCGGTACTCCTGTCTGTTTCTCCAAACTGGGGGCGTGCCGACCGTCATCTACTGTAGGTAATACACTGACTATGGATAAGTACCTCATCCAACCCCACTTCAAAACACCCGAACTATCCCTTTAAAAGATGAAACTTAAAATTCCAATGCAAAAACTCTGGCTTCCATTCCTTCATGACATTCACTCAGACTGAGGAATGATGAAAAGATGGTTTGGCAGCATGTCTACATGGTCAATTTATTTATTTTTGAAGTCAGGACAGGCCATTCTTAGTGGCACTGTGCCAAATGTACATTAGCAGTGCTGCTCCAAAATCTATCTCTCATGTCTACTGTATCTTTGCCTGGAAGTGTGTGATTCACTTCTATCAATATTTGTAGTTTTGGTGCCAAACACGATTCATCTTTATTCATTAGTTGCAGCTACAGTACAGTAGGTGTGTTACCGTCATTAAAGTGGCAAAACAACAGCACAGAGCGAGGACTAAATGAGGAAACACATGTTTATTCTAATTTTGGCACAGTTGAGGTTCGTCTTTGCTGCCTGTCTGTGGCTTCCATACTGTCAGTCGGCGACTGATGCAACATTGTGCAAATTGAGTACAGCAGGAAATAGTAGGACAGTTAAAAATATGAATTTCCAGTCATAATTAATAATCATGAAGTTGGCAAATGTACAACACTTCCTTCCTTCCTACTGTGCTGAATCTCCCTCCCCCACTCCTGCTTTGTTTGTATTACCTATTTCCTGTTTTGCTGCAGAGCTCATCACCACATGTATCATTACACTCATGATGCACATGTGACACACGTAAACAGTTCATGCACAAACAGAAATACACCCAGATCTGTCCTACTTACCTGAGTGCTATTTAGCCATGCAGATAGTGTCCTTATTATTTGCCCAGGTGTTGAGATACCTGCCTGTGAAACCCCAACGGAGGTGAATGGAAGTTCTTTGGTAGATCTCAAAGCATTGGAAAAATCACATTGGCAGCATCTCTCTCTGGAAACAATGGCCTAGTTACTCTGAATAATCCACAGACATTAGGAACTATGTCTTTGGTAGTGGGTATTTTCACTGAGAACTGTTGATAGCAAGATCTGTTGAGTATACAAAGCAACCCGGATATTTTGGAGACGGAAGCTGCTGTCTTGAATGATGATGATGATTTTCAGTGCTTTGATCACTGCAATAAAACTCTGTTTGCCTCTAAAGTATAGCAGAAATCTCAGAACCTCCAGACATAAAACAGAAGCTACCTGCATGGCTAGATAGCACTGGGAGTAAGTGTGTCTGTCTCCTAAAATTAGTTCTGTTTACAACTAAATTTGCAGCCTCAAATGCATGTCGTAGGAAACTGCCCATTTTTTTTTTTCAGTCAACATAACAAAGAACCTTATGTATTGAACATATAACTTGTTTTCACTACAATATCCGCTCCTGGTAACTAAAGCGTGATGGAAGTGTTTGTAAGAGAAGATGATTTTCTTTGACTACTGAAAAAAACAATGCTGACCTAAAGCATGAGAAGGAAAGTGTAGAATAGTAACCAAAAGCACTACTTGAATAAGAAGTTTAAGTTCCTTGAATAAATCCAGTTGTTTGAAGAAGATGTTTTCACAGCAATAGAAAATGGTTAATAGAGAGAGAATTATGGCCTGTTTAACGTCCTAACAAACAACAGTATACGAACAGTAATAAAGTACTGGATGTTGAAGTACATGGGATTTATTGTTTAACTTTTGTTTTTTACCGTGGTATCGGATTTGTATAGAGAATCGTGGAGTTTCACCGGTATTGGTATCGACTACTAAATTTCTGGTATGGTGACATCCCTAATTGCATGCATTTAAATCAGATCAAAGAAGTAGGAAATACGAAGTGTAAAAACATGGTGAATAATTTATCATGTCAATATTTGGACAGTTTTATTTATGAAAAAGAAGTCATTTTTCTTGCTTCATTTCTTACACTAACCTTCATCCTTTCCCCTGGTGTCCTTCAGGTTACGCTCCGGTCACAGGAATGTGCCACCCGGTCCGGAGCTGCACCCTCAACCATGAAGACGGTTTCTCCTCAGCCTTCGTTGTGGCCCACGAGACCGGACACGTGTAAGTTCTTGTTTTATGTTCTTCCTTCTTTTGTCTGTGTTTGGAGCTCCTAAACACACACACACTCGTCATCCCAAGGTGACACTGTGTAGTGATACACATTGTTATTCTGCTGAATACCGCAGTCTCACATGTTCAGTGTGAATGTCTTCCCGAGGCTCCATGATCTCTATGTTATTTGATGTGTGGGACCTTTAAGCCTATTGGCCTTCAGCTCTCTGACAATGAAAATGTTCTTCTTTATTGGATTTCGTGGTTGTTTATCAAGCTCATGTCCAAACAGACAAGCAGCCTCAGCCACTGTTTGGTATAATGTCCCCCTCTTTCTTTTCACACCCTCGAATACATCTTACACATAGTACACACCTCCTGCTACATATTACTCTTCTGAAGTACCGATCACAACGACACCACTCGCTCTCAATTCCTCTCACACACAAAGAGGTACCACACACGGCTTGGAAAGTGATTAAAGCCTGCAACCCCTGAATCCCGCAGAAACACAAATCTTTCAAAACATGCGGGTGGAACTTCTCATTTATGCAACACAGAAAAGGCAAAGAGACAGAAAAAAGACAGATTTGGTGGAAATTATGGATGAAGCATGAATATATTAAGAAAGCTTAATACAGGCTGTGTCCGCAATCACTCACTGTTTGCTACCATAGTGCTCTACAATTACCCACCGCTATTTGATTTGAAAGTTTTGATATGTTTTTCACGTAGACGATCAGAAAAATAACATTCATTCTTGTAGTTTCTGCAAACAAACAGACCAAAAGTTTGCTTTAATGTTTGGATTCTCAGGGCCGAATTCACAAAAGGATCGTGTGGCTAAACCCACACAAATAAGACGAAAAGAAACCGTGTAAAACATTCAACAAATGCTCAGATTCAGCAGATGTAAACACCATCTGCAGGGCGACATATAAAAGTTTGTATTTGTTGCTTTTTGAGTTTGTTGTTGGAATTGAAATGACTTGGAAAGGGAGGCAGGACGTTTGTGTAGAGAGAAAAAGAAGCTGTCCTTCAGCAGGAGCCACAGCTGTTTGATGGAGTCAACCAGCTGAGACAGCAGGAAACCATACTGCTGAAATGTCCCTGAGCGGGACACCGAATCCTCAGACTTCACGGATGTTGCTCTGCATCTAACCCTGGGGGGCGAGTGAACAGAGGGTCTGAACTTCAGGGATCAATAGACTGGAAAACAAACAATGTGTAAACCAGGAGCTGTACTGAACACACACACAGCTGCTGTGAGCGGAAATTCTGAGACAAGATGAAATCCTAGAAAGTAAAAAGAAAAGATCCTGAGAGAGCAGTTAAGAGAAGGAAGGAGGGTTTTTGAAAATCTTAAGCTGAGGAGATAAACGGCAGCATGAGGCAGGAAGAAAGATCTTAAAATGCTTTAGTGAAGATTGCACAGGAGTGTATGTTTGTGGCTGATTTTGATCACATGTTGTTCATTTCAATTCAATTCAATTTATTTTTGTATAGCGTCAAATCACAACAGAAGTTATCTCAAGACGCTTTATACATAGAGCAGGTCTATGACCGTACACCATGTGTGGGCATTGCTTACTCAATAATCAGTGTTCTTTCACTGTATTGGGTATTTTATCTTAATATCATTAACAGCCCTGTTGTACAAAAAGGAATGAGGATCACAACTTTATCAGTGAACGGCACTTTACTGTCTGCTAGGGAGGGCACTTGTAGCCTGATAATCCAAGTTGATATCATGCCAAAGCGTATAATAGACCCGCCTGTCCACCCGAGGATAGTAAGTCAGTGTCACGTTTTGCCTCGTTGTTTAGACAACAAAACCACTTAGTTAGGTTTAGGAAAAACATCATGGTTGGGCTTAAAATAAGTACGTAAACTCAGCAAAATACGTACAAAAACAACGTAACATCAGTACAGAAAACATGTGACAAACGTCACAAACGTAACTTATAAAACAAAACAACGGTCTCCTGGTTAAAAGTCCTGTGTTTGTTGGACCCATCCACCTCCCCTCCCACACGCCGTAAGCAGTCTTTCTCACTATTTTATTCTACGTCACTAGCTTTGAGCGTAGTATTTTCACACGGATGCATTTACATTGCTGTCGTAACACACTACATGGCATTAAAATAACACACCTAAAGCAAGAACGGCATTCTTATTACACGCTTTTGCCTCATGCATTGTTGTGTCGTTCACACGCCTTTTTCGTGCGACTGGGCTGGATAATCGCACTGAATTGCCAATTTGTTTCACTTCATTAATCCGGGGGCGCTGGGGCTTTAAGAATGTCAGATTAAGAGTTGTTATTTCCATAAATTGGCTTATGATGACATTCATATCTGCGTCAACCTAATCCACGCTCTATATTTCATGGACGCACCAGCTATCAACCTGTGTAAGCAGATGACGTCTCTGCTCTTAATCTTGCCTATAAAGCTGTGATCGGTTTTATCCAACTAGGGAAAGGGCCATCAATAAGCATAACACCAGACCTGTTTGAATCGATGAACAAACTGGAGATGTGGACGGTAATTCAAAGGGCTGGAAACAGACTAAGCCGCTTGAACTCTGTTTTTGCTGCCAGCTCACTCCCCACGTAGCTTTGCCCCCAACTGACGCATCACAATCTAGCACGCATGTACCGACTTTGTTTTTAATTAACCTGCTGCCACCGTTAGGACCTTTTTATTTAAAGTGACTTCTTGAAAGACAAAGTAGTGTCAGATCATTATTTCCTCAGGCATGCGGTGTTAATTCGATGGGGAGGATGTGTATTTAATTAAGACGAGCCAACCTTTGTTTCTAGGTATCCAAACACCAATCAAATCATGTGACCGTAGATCCAAGGAAGAGTAAATGTTTAAGATGTGGCTTTAGTGGTATAACAGTAAAGACCTGCCCTAATTACTTTCAGTATGTTATTATTATTTTGAGTTTTTCTAAAGCACTATATGAGGTTTTAGAGAATATAGTTCATTCATTTCAGACTGATTATTATGCTACTACAATAAAATGTTCAAGTCAGCAGCAGCCTCCTTAGAAGATCTTTGTAGCTGTCAAAAAAGAGTCGGAGGAGGCGTCGATTTAATCAGCAGCAAAGTAAGCAGAGCAGGGTGACATTGAAGAGACGCACTGAGAAAAGCAACAAAGTGGAATGGTGTTTATGACGAACACAATGTGTCAGACACACTCACCCACACATCAAAGCGTGTTGACAGCCGGGTTGAGTCTGGGTGCGTAATCTGTCACCACCATATGGAAGTGATAACACATGATATATATATATATATATATATATATATATAGTGATAAATGGAAGTACAGGAGGACCGACATGTTATGAACCCCACGACCTGAAACAGAGTCTACTATTTTCTGTATCATAACTCTGGAGTGTGTGTGTTGTGTTGTTCATACCACGGTCATTTACAACACGAAGAAGAGAAACTGTAATGAAAGTGTCCAACATTTTTGTAAAGCTTGTTTGTGGTCAATTTTAAGCCAAGTTCACACTACACAACTTTCAAAGTGGTCAGATCGCAGTACTGTTCACGCTACACAACTTGCTGTCTTGTAATCAGGAGTCTTGAAGTCGTTTTGGTTTTCACACTTCATGACTGACTGGAGACAGGGGGTCACATACTACAAGATCTTTCATCAGGAGGAATCCCCGATGGCGTCTCCAAACTACGTTTTGCCATGAAAAACACGCGAGAAATGCACGAGACACATTACTGATGTGATTGTTGGCAAGTGTTTACAAAAAAGCCTGTTTCCACACTCTTTTTTTATATTTATTCTTCTAGGTGCAACAACAACTTTGCTCCGATTTGCAAAACCAACACATGCAGTTAGTTCTTATTGTTACATGCGACTCCTTCTCCCCCAGGTTTCCCCTCAATCCGTGTCTTGTGCTCTCATTGGCTGTAGCTCGAGGTCAGAGTCACTGACAGGTCCTGATATTTAGCATGCTAGATATCTGGACACTTATGTCACTTGAGCACCGATGTGTGAGCGGTAAGCCAACACTGATTTGCCTCTGATCTGGAGCTTTTGTTGTGGAGCTCCTAAAACTGTCAGGGAGCGGAAAATCAGGGCTAAAGTCGTGTAGTGTGAAGTAGACATTAGGGCGTCAGTATGCTTAAGACCTACTGATTTTCAGTTCTAACAGCATGTGAAACCCCCAGCACACACACCTTCTGATGTCAACAATTTTTTGTTTTGTTTCCAAAATCAACATTACAACGATTACACCCACTTCACTGAGCGATTGGCCAGGTGAGCCGAGTGAGAAAGCACACTGGATTTTAAATTTCTCAAGCTCTCTTTTTTCATTCTTCTCAAGTAAACCTCTGTAACTTTTTGCTTGTATAATCGAGTGCAACACAAATAATGTTTTTGATGAGAGGCTGTCAGAAAGTGCCACTTATCCACACATATACCATTCATTGCATCGAGACAACAAAGATGCTCTTGGAGAGAAATCAGGGGGGCAGTGTGACGCAGCACAGAGGAAGCTATTATGGTCAGCTTTTCATTACAAGCATACTTTACCCTGAACCCATGTGAGAACCTTGTTCTCATTCACTGTTCATAGCTTTACCTACAAAAAGTAATGCACTGTAATTCATATACAACCCATATAATCGTGAGCCAGGACAGGTGACTAAGTATAAATAGCAACAAAGTCTGCGTAGGGAGGAGTCAAGGGGGATGGATGGGTCAAACAAGCACAGGACTTTCACCCAGGAGATTGCTGTTTGTGTCCCGCGTGAAACCAGACGTCGAAGTTCACTTATTTTTCACATAACTTCCGTATCTAAGCAACGCCACCTCCGTAGTTATTTTAATCCAAACACGATCTTGTTTTAAACCTGAGTAGTTCTGTTGCAAAAAATAACTTTTGGTAAGATATCACACAAACAGTAGCAGGAGGATACATTGACCCATGCTTAGGTTGATTTGTTTTCTTGTAATTGTAACAAAACAGAAAGCTGACTATTGTAATTGTTTTCTGCAATTTCGCACATTGATTTAGAATAGCACTTAAATATTGACTCAAACTTATATATATATGTGCCACACAATCCAAAATGAGTACTTTCTGCTGCCAGGAGCAGTGTGTAGGATTTAGTGGCATCTAATGTCAAACTTATTTAAGTATACAAAACAGTATTGTTAAAAAATTAAGCATATTTGTGCGCGTAAGTTCATTTTTGACCTGAAAAGACTTAACTCAAAATCCACCCACTAGCTGGAGCTTTCAGCGCCATTTCATGGTCTTCATCAGTGGATGTTTGGAGTTCGGTCAGTCGGGCAACCTCATAATCACCATATTTTGTTTTTCCTGTGAAGCACATTCAACCTGTGACAGTTTATTTAACATTTGTGAGCCGAAGGGAGTCACTGCACTACATCTTTGGATACATCATCTCAAAAATAATGGGAAAAAGAAGCCATGCACACTGGGTCCAGTATGCTTTTTCTTATTACTGGCAAAAAATTTGCATCATAAAGGGACAGATTCAAAAGCTGATATCGGAGCAGCAGAAGCGCTTCAACATTTCCTGCATTTCTAAAAATAACTGACTAGGAATTTGTGTTGGTGACACTGGAACGCACGGTATCAACGCCTCGTCTGCTGACACAAGAGTTTATTGATGCTCACGGTGTGTTCGCAAAACACGACCTCTCATTCAGAGCACGGAACAGTACAGGATGTAGCAGTGCACAATGGAAACACTGGCTTCTATGCAAACCTTTTTTTTTGGTTTTAGCTTTCTCTCACTGTTCATCCAGGCTGTGTGTTGGGTTGGAAGTCGGGGAACAACAAAGAATATTGGCTGAAAATCCCAAATGTTGTGTTTCAACGATAACAAACAACAGTGTATCTCTATAAACACTCTATAATAATCTATAATATTTTTCTCACATGCACAACATTATAGCGACATGTAGGTGAGGCAGCAGTTGGAAAGAACATAATATGAAGACAAATGATGCATAATGATTGCTGAAGCCCACAGGAGCCACTTATGAACCACTTCTTTGTAGCTGTTTAAAGCATTTTATTGCAAGTTGTTAGATATTAACAACAGTTACATTAGTGATCTTGTAAGTTCATGTAAAAAGTAAAGTCCGCTGGGTTCAATTATTTTTCAGAACAAGAAATGTTTATTCTCTCAAATCTGCCAACAGAAGAAGATATCCATAAACATAAGTACATAAACATTATAAATGGTTTGCAGCATAGTTTTTTTCAGAATCAGTTTAAAAACTCCTTTGTGGGTTTTATCTTCTAAACTTTTTGGCCAGTACTTTTTCCATCAAAGGAAAGCGGAGCATCAAGAGATCTGTAGGAAATGTTCATTCTTTTCAAAGTTGGCCAGTATTGATCCCAGTTATATATTCTGTTTTATAACAATGTTTTGAAGTTTTAAAGTTCCTTCTTGACCTTTGAAATAGTGTTTTGATGGAAGCTCCACTAACTAGCTTCCTCGGAAACTTTCTGAGACATCATGGTCGTCATCATCGGATGCAGTTTGCTCAGATGTCATGGAAATGGAGCTGTTGACACACAAGCTAGTTGTTAGAATTTTATCCATGGCACTTCAGGACTTCACTCCTGAAGAAGAAGAAGAAGAAGAAGCAAGAACAGGGAAGGGAGAAGAACGAAGCAAGAGGAAGGACGAAGAAGAAAGAGAAAGGAAGGAAGACGAAGAAGCAAGATGAAGACGAAGGACGAAGAAGCAAGATGAAGACGAAGGACGAAGAAGCAAGATGAAGACGAAGGACGAAGAAGCAAGATGAAGGAAGGAGGAAGAAGAAGGAAGAAGGACCAAGAAGCAAGAGGAAATAAGGAAGAAGGATGTAGCAAGAGGAAGGACGAAGAAGAAAGAAAAAGCAAGGAAGAAGAAGAAGAAGCGAGAGGAAGAAGGATGAAGAAGCAAGAACAGCGAAGGAAGAAGAACGAAGCAAGAGGAAGGACGAAGAAGAAAGAGAAAGGAAGGAAGACGAAGGACGAGGAAGCAAGATGAAGGAAGTAGGAAGAAGAAGGACCAAGAAGCAAGAGGAAAGAAGGAAGAAGGATGTAGCAAGAGGAAGGACGAAGAAGAAAGAGAAAGGAAGGAAGAAGAAGGATGAAGAAGCAAGAAGAAGAAGAAAGAAGAAGAAGGATGAAGAAGCAAGAGGAAGGAAGGAAGAAGAAGGACCAAGAAGCAAGAGGAAAGAAGGAAGAAGAATGTAGCAAGAGGAAGGACAAAGAAGAAGAATGAAGAAGCAAGAGGAAGGAAGAAGGAGGATGAAGAAGCAAGAGGAAGGAAGGAAGAAGAAGAAGGAAGGAAGAAGAAATGTTGGGGTGGGTAGGGTGATGCTGGGCAGGAAA